>JALIZH010006164.1:0-23660 GCA_030522465.1 Rhipicephalus appendiculatus | reverse complement strand
TGCCAAGTCGAGTGTCGTGTCTAAAAACCGGGAGCAGATCACGCGCGAGATTATAGAAGCAGACTTGATTGACAAGTTGAATGATCACTCCGTCGATAGCTCTCCTTGATAAAGAAAAGGAGTTTCTGCGCATGTAGTGATCATGTTTCTTGTGATGTGTCAGCGCTATAAATTCTGTGTCTCTTCAAAATAAAGCAGTTGGAAGTCAGCGCTCGTTTGTCTCTGTGTGTTAGTCCGTCGTGTTTTTGCGCTGTTATTTTTATGATCATGATTAACCAACTAGCCCGAGTCAACGCCATTGTGAGGTACTACCAGAAGGCTCTGGATCTTAGCCTTTGGGCGCGTGAGGCGCAAACGATTCGATATCAGCCAGATAGCCTATGCTTTGCACGATGATGACTTGGACTTCCCAACGGACAACCTGCCAAATGTCGCTGATATACTTAGTATCTGTTTCTCTCAGTCTTTCTTTCGTATACATCTTTCAAGTCGTGCAAAGTGCTAGGGGTGGAGCCGATCTAGCGCCGCGCCGGTCTCAGGCAGCTGGCCGCACATGATGAAGTGAGCTTCGAGCACGAGGCAGACAGAACGTTCTGGTTCTTGGCCTTGCTCGTCACGAAAGCTGCAACCTCTTCGGTCTCTCGCTTCGCCGACGTCTCAATAAAGAAGCGCCAACAGCACAGCCTCATCATGCACCGTCACGTCATACTTCCCTACACTGCTATTATTACAGGTAAGGCTTCTTTTGACGAAAATAAACTGAAGCAAGGTTGTTCATAATAAAGAAAAAGTGCACATCACTTACATGCCACTAGTATTGAAATGCTCTCAATATATATTTCGCCATGTGCACACCTATATAAGATATCGCTTTCTCTAATAAGTTGAATGCATCAAAACTGCGAGGCTATTACCTCTGTACAGTCGGTCAAGTCTTATATTGATAACAAACATCATAGGAGATGTGTCATCGGAGATTGCAATAGCACGTGCATCTCGAAAGGTTTATAGCCAAATGACACGAAGGCTCGTCTCTTAATTGATGGAACCTTACTAAAAACCAACAGGAAATCGTGCGAAGGCAGACATAGGACAAGGGTCCCAGAAAGTGTTCCACGCTCCCCGCTATGGCTGCGGGAGGCACTGACAGAACCTCCCAGCTTTGCATGCACAGAAATACCCGATAACTTGTACGAGTGGACGGCTGCCACCGTTGATCAAATGATCTACGTGCATCGGGCGCGTTATCTGAAGGTTGCAGGTTCGGTCCCTGCCAGCGGCAAGTTGTCGTCTCGCCCACTTTACTTTCTTCCCTCTCATCTCCTAATTGGTCGAATACAGTTAGAATAGAATTAGCGTCCCCTATATCTTCCTTGGCCTCATTATCTGTTGTTTTTATAAAGGTTGTATCAACAACAAAAATACGCACACAAAAAAAAAAAACAAAAAAAAACGGCCTTTACAATTATTTTGTTTCATTCATTCAAAGCGAAGCCGAGCACACGCGACTCGATACGCACAACACCGTGCCGCGCATTTGGAAGAAGCCTTCCGTTGTATTTTTTTTCATATACACTGCACAACTAACTTGGAATATTCAGTGCCTGCAAAGAAGCGGGAGAGACTCCGTTCTGCTACTAACCTTTAGAGCCAATGTATTGTTGAGCTCGCCCATTGTAAGAACTTTCGACAAATTAGATATAATCCCGTACGTGAAGATCGGATGGCCGAGGTATTCCGCGGTGCTGCCAGTGACATTCGTTGGCGCACAAAGCTGAAAGAAAGCGACATAAAAAAATCAAATACAGCTCCCCTACTATAAAACCTCAGAAAATGCGTAGCATGGTCACGCAGTGATTCCCGTTCGTAAGGTTCCCACTGCTCCGTTTACTATACCGACGATGACGCTAGTGTCTCAGATAAGCATACAGAGTTTTCCCGGAACGGGTAGAATTTTGTAAGGGAAATTTCAAACTTGGTTTGCAACGTGCACGTTACTTTTCGATGAGCTTTATTGACTTCCCGTGTTTTACGGGACTTCACATACTAGTCGTCTGCAGCGAGTTCCGTCAGATTCTTTTCCCCTAAGATGTAGCAACCAAGCGCAGGCGAAGTGCACGTGGAAGGAGCTATTTGGCTCTTGGCGCGGCGGTGACGCCATCTCTTGTGCGGCATGGGAGTCAGGTGAATATTTCCGAAGCGTTTCAGGCAAATTTAAGTTAATTATTGCGATTACTTCTCAATTTTTCATGTAAATGTAATATTCCAGAACTTATCTTATCTTGGTATCTTATCTTATCTTGGTATCAAGCGTTGCTAGCCTTATTTTCGCCTTTATTCAGCGCTTTACTGCGAGCGTGGTCCCGCCACATGAGACGCACAGATGGACAAGCCGTGCTCGCAGAGTGCTCGGCACTTATGGTGTCATCCATTGGCAGATTCGGATTACTTCCGGTAGCACTTTTCCTGCTCCATGCGAAGCAAGTCTGTTCCATTGGCAGATTGAGAGTGCTGCCTGTCTGTTCCATTGGCAGATCCGGAGCAGCTTCGTCGTGAGATCCACTCCACGGAGCAACTTTTTCTGCTCCGCGAAAAGCGGAAGTAGCAAGCGCCCCGTACCCTGGAACACTGCCAACAGTGGGAGCGCCAACAGACGCCGGTCGCGTTGGTCGCGCCTCGCGTCGGACTATACAGCGCTCGTGTTTTGCTAGCGTAGCGTCGCTGTGCCCAGTGGGCCCACTGATGCAAGAAGGGAGACGCGCGCACCGCGTTCTATTCTGACTCTGCCACCAGGGCTGGGCAAAGATACTTAGAAATTGTGTCGCGATACGATACAAGATACTCCGGCAAGAAGTAGTGGAGATACAGATACAAGATACTACCGCAACAATTGTATCCGATACGATACTTGCCAATTGTATCTTAAGATACTTCGATACATTCGCAAATTTGGGGATTTAGACCATATAAACTATAGTAGTGAAAGCCTATACATGAAAAGGTCTGCTTAAAAATTGCTTAAATGTGAATGATTTCATTTCATTTTAATGAAATATCTGCAAGTATCTCAAACGTGTTGCACATGTTGCTCAAAATAAGTCTTCTGAAAGAACGTATTAGGGTTCGTTTTCGCTGCTTAACAGGACAACTCTTTATACCCTTCGCTGACAGCGGTACTTGCTCGTCATTGTTCTGATTGATGAAAGCCACTCATCTTGATGACAAGCTAGCAGGTTGACATCTAACCACAAGAGCTTCAATAAGAAGCCTTCGCACGAAACATAGGTGTGACCTTGTCCATAAAATACCGTTTACCTAATACAGCAGCAACAACGCTGGTAGCGTCATTTTTTTCTGACGCATTGTGTGCGCATGGAGCACAAAAAATTGCAATTACTTTTCATATTCTTCTTATGTGCTGGCGTAAAGCGTACGTTATCTATGTACTCACTAAGGCGCAATCAATTTTTCTTCAACGAGAGAACCTGTGCACCCCAGAAACTCCTCACACCGATTGTATTGGCGTCGACTGTGAAGTAAGCGACATTCTGGTAGACGCGAAGCTCTTTATTGCGCTAACTTGTGACCAGATAACTCAAAGTACACGCAAAGCACGCTGTACTCTGACAGCGGAAGTAAAGGTCGTTGGTCGTCGGCGATCCGATTATCAGTTGAACGAGTCTTGTTTTATACAGTGATCGCACGTTCCAGCGTTATTGCTGGTGCTCGCGAACTAGAATATTCGCGTACTGGCGTAATCTTTATAATAATTCTTGGGATTTTACGTCCCATAGCCAAGATATGATTATGGGGACGCCGTAGTGGAGAGCTCCGGAAATTTCGACCACCTGGAGTTCTTTAACGTGCACTGACATCGGACAGTACACGGGCCTCTACCATTTCGCCTCCATCGAAATGCAGCCGCCGCGGGCGGGTAATGAGCGTAATCTTAACAGAACATTCTGAGACAATCTCGAAGATTTCGAAACATTGCGGTGCTCCTTTCGCCGAGCGGTGCTAACAGTTTTTGCAATTTAAACCTGATCACACCGAAATAAAAAATAAGAGCGCTTGGCAGTATAGTTGCACGAATCGTTGCAGGACTCTGCCACTATTCCCTATGTTGCCCCCTATAGCTTACGACTTCTTGGTGATTAGTAATAGTAAACAATCAGGGAGGCCTACAAAAGGAAAACAATTATAACTAAAATAGGAAAACCGTTTCGTATCAAACATTCAGTGTGAATAGGTACATAAACACGATACAGGCGGCACCACCAATAGCTATCACAATCAAGCATTAAGTATCGTCAAATTTCCTGTTATGGTAAGATAAAAGAATTCAGTGTATATGGAAAATTGCCTGAAATGGCTCTTTGGGGCGCTCATGAGAAAAACGGACCATTTGGCATATCACTGTTTCTCGAATCCCCTTCGTAAATTCTTTAAGGTGGCTCCCAATTATTTCTGTCAATGTCATGCAATCTCAATTTCGCCATTTTACTAAGCATTAAGCAGAATGTTTCGTACAGTATATTCAATGCACGTCCACAAAATGACATATTTGTTTCCCAAATCGCTGGGGCAGAACAGTAAACTGAAGTGAACTATAAATGTGCAAACACCAGCAGAAACAAAGCAAATAGTAAAAAGTAATAAATGAGAAAGCTTATTTTGGCTACACGTTACAAAATACATAGTGCAGTAAACAGACCGAAAAAAAAATGGTTCAGAGCAATACGTAATGTGTGGGATGCAAGAGAAGGACAAATTATAAAGCACTTGTGCTAACAACCATATATTGTGATTTCAAGAGCTCTTTGAACAGAGATAGCGGCAATTAGGCAAATGGTATGGTAAGCCAAGATACCGTCTTTTAGGTAAACGCTTACTCCATTGGATGTAGCATCGGTACCGGTGGTTCTATAGTTAGAATGTTATTTGCGCATAAATCAATCGCATGCAATTCAAACTTACATCCACAAGATCCGTCAAATCGCTGCTGTGGGAAAGCCAAGAGATGCAAAGAAACCCCGTGCTTCAGATTTCGTAACGAAGCACCACGCCGCAAAGCGGCATCAGAATTTTCGCGATCATCGAGGTACGGGTTGTGGTACGCGGCGCTGGTAATTGCCCAAAAGTAAGTGTCTTGGCTCTGACACATTTAAAACAGGAAAAACATCGGGAAAACAAAAAGCACGTGGGCAAGCGCGCGAACATCTACGTTGTAGCACTTGTTTCTATCGAGACTGCGCTAGCGCTGTTATGGTGCTCTGCTCTAACAAAAAGGGACACGAACACCTTATCGCCTGCCGTCACTGGTGGTCTCTGGCGGAAAGGTAAAATTATGTCACGGCCCGTAGGTTCTTTCATTCAGGTGGCTTAGAGGTACCCGTACCAGCTTGACAAGCGGAGTTCAGTCAGCGATTATTGTTTCGCCCGGCAGTGTTGCGATGCAGTATCTTGTATCTTAAGATACGCGATACATTATTGAATGTATCGGAAATACAGATACAGATACACGTCTTGCCAGACGTATCGCGATACAAATACAAGATACCTAAAGAGTATCTAAGATAGTATCTAAGATACATGTATCTTCGATACTGCCCAGCCCTGTCTGCCACTTGCTCCAGCGGGATCGCGTGTGTTCCATTGGTAGATTCCCTTCGGTTGCCCTCCGCAGAAGGGAGTGCTCCAGCGCAGGGTTCGTCGGTCACTCCGAATCCGCCATTGGATGACACCATTAGAGAGTATTGAAAATGCCACATCCATCAATTTGAGTAGAACAAATAATGAATCAAAACTAAAGCTAATTTTTTTAGTGGTATAGTAGCCTCCAAAAAGAGGCGCCGGTCAAGAATGAGTTGAATGTAGCTATCGAATGTATTTTCATAAAGTGATGATAACTACTAGACCACTTTATTAAATGGAAAACCACTTGGTTCAACATTATAATAGCGTTACATCGTTTAAAAAGCCACGTGGTAAAAATTTATGTTCTACGTGACAAATAATCAATCCAGCAGAGCTGTTTAAAGTATACTATACAAACTGCCGATTTACGCGGTTTTTTTGTTTGTTTTTTTACCTGCGGGGCAGGATTTCTTGCAGCGGGATTAACATCGATAGCCTTTCTACTCTTATTTTCTCACGTGTGGTTCTTATTTTCCTTAGTGTACGAACTGAAACAAAAATCCGCTTCAACTTCTGCTTCACCTTGCCTTGAGATGAAGATTGAAATTAGCCTAAATTACTTCTGCACTGTTCTTTTTCATCAGGAGGGTACATTCGCACAAGATATATGGACACGTCTTCACTTTAATTGATTTCCTCTTAAGCGAACTATAATTGGTCCGTAATCTTGGTCTTGTCGAACTAAACCCGCGGCAAATTTTCCTCCAGCAATACACAGCACCGCTGTAAGGCGCAAAGTTTTTTCGCGTTTCTACCAAAATGGCCAGGTATCTAAGGAGCATGCTCACCGGTTGAATGCTGGACTCGTTTGTGATTAATCGTGATCACGTATAGGTGAAGTACCACAATTTGACGAGGACAAGAGGACAAGTTAAAAAAAATTGGCCGTGTATCTGCGTGCTTCGCTGCAAATGTCGTCGAAAGACGATAGTCTTGTGCCGACAGTACTGCATGAGTACCACAATTTAATACCTGGGCTAGCCGCCGGGCTCGTTTTTCGGACGGTTCCCGGGCACGCTTGAGACGGACGCCGGCGCTTTTCCGCTGAAATTTGGTCGTCGGTCTTTTCTCTGCGTTCTCTGATCATGTCTTGTTGAGTGGATCGTATTTCATCAAGCGGCCATATATGTTTTGCCTTGCCTGAGACAGCGCTTTTCTACGTTGAATCAGCCACATCTGGCTGGCATTGATAAAACAGAAGAGGACGCCATCTGCAGCGCTATCGGGGAACATCGGCTTGTGTTGAACTATGCTGCTGCCAGGGGGCAGCACTACAGCGCCGAAGTTAAATCACTGGGCGGAGACTTGTTTTATACACAGCGGCGCATTTTCAGCGACGCGTAATAAACACTAGGATCTTTATAATTACGTATATATAGATGTTGTTTTAAAGGAACACTGTGAATATTACTAAGGTATTGATGATGTGCCTCAGATATGCGTAATATTTGATTTTTAACTGCCCCCGGTCACCAGTATGAACACATGCTCCTCGGTAAAGATTGGAGGTCGTAAGGCAGGGGCTTAAACTTTAGCCAGCTAGCTGAATTGTGCGACGTGCCGACAAACAGAGAAACAGACCAAAATTTCTCCGTTTAGGTATCCCAAGAAAGACTATCGTCTTTAAAAGATAACTAGCCGCTGGTAGGGACCGAACCTGCGACCTTCGAGAAACGTGCCCGATGCTCTGCACACTAAGCGGCAGCGGCCGTCATCTCCCCGAAGGTTCCATCGCTGCCAGATGCGAGTTATCTTTCATCCACTTCACTTTCTTGACATTTACGTCACAATTCCCACAACTAATAATAATAATATTAATAATAATAATATCTGGGGTTTAACGTCCCAAAACCACGATATGATTATGAGAGACGCCGTAGTGGAGGGCTCCGGAAATTTTGACCACCTGGGGTTCTTTAACGTGCACCTAAATCTAAGTACACGGACCTCAGCATTTTCGCCTCCATCGAAAATGCAGCCGCCGCGGCCGGGATTCGATCCCGCGACCTTCGGGTCAGCAGTCGAGCGCCATAACCTCTAGACCACCGTGGCGGGGCACAATTCCCACAACTAATATCCCCCTTACTTTCCTTGGTGTTATTGTCAGTTAGTGTCCATTAATATTGTGTCTAACACAGAAAAGCGAGCCCTTAAAACTCCCCTTATTTCGTTAATTCGTTGCGAGAGTGTCGTTTGGTCAGACTGAATGCCTTCAGGTAGTGTGCCACGGATATTCCAGGTAGTACTCGAGTATCCCAGTTCGAAAAATGATCACGCGTTCGTGACACCAGCAGGTCGAAAAGGAGTGTTCCACACTTGCCGTCATGGCTACTAATGACGCTAACACTTGTGTGTGTGTGTGAATGTGTGAGTGTCTCGAGGGTCTTCCAAGTTGCGCCAAATTTTACTTTCAATATAACACTTCCCGGTTTAAATGCATGTACATAGCCTATAAGGTGGACAGGGGGATGAACTCCGCTGTAGCTCAGTTGGCAGAGCAACGGACGCGTTCTATGAAGGTCGCAGGTTCCGCCCCTGCCAGTAGCAAGTTATTCTCAATGCCCATAGAGTGTCGCGCCACCAAGCGGAATTCAGGACCGTCCTCTCGGGGAGGGAGGGTCAGTATGTCAGCGCTACGCAATCGCTGCCTTGTTCGTCTGTGGTAGCCTCAGTGTTAACACGTTAGCAAAAAACGAACACTACGAGTTTGCATGTTTCCTGCATAAGTGAAGAAACCGGGCCCTCCGTGACAAGATAAATCAGCTGATCCCTTCTTGCGAGACGCGAGGTCTTCGTGAATATACGTAGCAACTCGAGCTTTCAATGGTAGCCCACAGCGTACTCATATCAGCTTCGCGAGATTTTCTGTAGCCTCGTAGGTTAGTTTAATGATATCGTCTGACCTATTCAGTTGAAACTGACCTTGTTTTACTTGCATATAGCATTCGTCAGTGCTTTGGTATTGCACGAATCCATAAGATCGTACGCGGGAAGTCGCGCGGACGTTGCCAGCGCTGCGCCCTGCTGCGCCACTTGTCTTTGTATGTTTGTTCATAGGCGTAAGCACACTGCAAGCAATTTGCTTGTAGACTGGTTTGAGAGCAAAATGTTCTCCGCGCCCAGATAAACGTGGTGACGAGTGGTCCAAGTCTTTCGGCGGAAGAAATTCCTCACATTGCTTTTTCACTCGACGTCGAAGGCTGCGAAAGAACCTGAGTGACAGCGACAATGAACGATCAACTGATAACTCGCGAGGAGCAAGGTGCAGCTCACGTCCCCTCGTGTGTTAGTTTCTTCACACTCGTAAGTCCCTTTGTATCTGATGTATAATAACCTTGAGCGAGATCAAAATAAAACAATGTGCATTGCACCTGGTGCAATTATTGTGGATATTATGGAGCGCTGCATGCCGCCAACCCGATCGAGCTCGACCAGCGAAGCGAAATGGTTAAAACGATGGAACGTGCGGTCAGGACACAATTCACGCCTCTCGACTAACGTCTCTTACACTTCACCGGTACCTTCCGAACGGCATAGTTGTTCGGCGAACTTTTCGGAACGTAGAAGAATTCGTCGTTACGAAAAGCATACGTGCGTATTCTTCTCGATATCCATGTTTCGATCGTGCTAATCAAATCGGCAACATCCGAGTGCAATAAATTGTGCACAGCTAGAGTCTGAGCATGGCTGTGACACAAGCGCTACTGAATGGGATGTTTAAATCTCTTGTTCCATTCAAAAAGCAACTACGCGTTACTGACTGCGCAAGTAATGACGACGGCGTATGTTTGCCAACCATCACCACGTTAAACATTTGGTCCCGTGCAGCAGCGATGGCACTACTCGTTAGCGGCCTACTAATGCAGCAACTAGAAGAATAAGGATGGGATGGGGCTCATTCGGCAAGCATTATCAAATCATGAATGGTAGTCTACCACTATCCCGTCAAGAGGAAGGTATATAACAGCTGCATCTTACCGGTACTTACCTACGGAGCAGAAACCTGGAGACTTACAAAGAGGGTTCAACTTAAACTGAGGACGACGCAGCGAGCGATGGAAAGGAAAATGATAGGTGTAACCTTAAGAGACAGGAAGAGAGCAGAGTGGGTCAGGGAACAAACGGGGGGTTAAGGATATCATAGTCGCAATCAAGAAGAAGAAATGGATATGGGCCGGGCACGTAGCACGTCGGCAGGATAACCGCTGGTCATTAAGGGTAACTGACTAGATTCCAAGAGATGGCAAACGCGTGAGGGGGGAGACAGTTAATTAGGTGGGTAGATGAGATTAAGATGTTTGCAGGTATAACGTGGCAACAGAAAGCACAGGACCGGGTTGATTGGCGAAACATGGGAAAGGCCTTTGCACCCTGCAGTGGGCGTAGACAGGCTGATGATGAATGCAGCAAATCTGTCAGGCGCAGGCACGGTACATACTACCTCGCAGTGCCGTTCAGTCCATACGTCAAATGTAGTTTATGAAGTTTTCTGCAGCACGCCCAGGATTTCGCAAAGCAATCGCTTATGCACGGAAACGGAGCTGAAATATAACCTTTCACACCGCGGGAAATAATTAGGTGGCGAGCTTTCATGGTTTGGGAAAGTATTTGGTTTCATATACATTTCAGTACAGCTGATGACGTCATACGGTGAAAGTGGCACTGGGCGTACGTCCACACGGCCTATTTGTTCCTATGCTAACGAAGGGGTTGACCCTCTCGTGCGGGTGCCATCTTGAATCGTACAGCGCGCCACCTATAGTTCGTGTGCATTGCGAATATTTTCGTCCACTTTAAATTGTTCGCATTTGCATCCTAATCACAACAGTTAACATCTCCTACACTTCACTTGGTTCCTTGTCTCTTACTTTTAAAAGCGTGCATTCAAAATGTACCCCGCCACCTGTCGACGATCGTGTAAGCTGGGGCCCCCTCCATATTTTGTTGGCCAACAAAACAACTAGCCTTTACGGTGCTAGTTGCCGATTCTTTATCTTCGTTCTGCGATAACTTCTCATTGCTTGGTGTGGTGTTCAGGCAACGAGGGAGCCCTGATAATACCGGGAAGAAGACAGGACTAATTTTAATGGAATTGATCAGCTACATGAAGGAAGAAAAGAAGACATCGACGCGCACTTGTTTTGTCAACTATATTTCGGCACTCTGTTTAGGTTCCGAAATGACCGGCGCGCGCAAAAGCGCTCTGCAACCTCAAGTATTATTTCTCCATGCAATTTAATTGCTCGCCTGCAACGTAGCCGGATTGACAGAACAAGATATTACAATATATGCATTTTAGAACAGACGGCCGACATCGCACACGCGCGAGATTGCGTGATTGATCATCATTAGCTTGTCAGTGTTGGAGATGGACGAAAGCAAGGATTTACTTAATCACACGTGTATTAGCACTGCCACAGACGCTGCTGCGCGCGTCCGCGGTAAATACGTGCCGCCACACGAGACCCCGATCGCAAAGATTCAGACAGCCACCGCATTGCAGGCTTCCGGAATACAGCCTGTGCCCACCTTGTGTGCGCCGAAGTACGTAGTCTGCCCTTCGCTTTGCACCTCCCTATCCGCCTGCTTTTATATTTTTCTGCTTTCTTCAGTAGGCGTGTGCGGCGAACACAGATCACTCAGTTACGGAGACGTACTATAGATGGGTCTATTTCTTCGGTAGATCATCGTACTCATCTTTTAGCTCATCGCGGGCACTTGTATGCTATTTGCTATAGCGAGCGACGCGTGATTATGCCCGCCTCTGTGGCATGTGAAAGAAAAGGGCACGACATTTTCAAAATATAAGCCGATGAACGCACATCTATAGCTTTCAAGAAACCAGAACCACAACACTAAATCCGCCCGATAGATTACGACAAGAAGGCATTATAAACCAGCGTGTTTTAAAAGAACATTACTCGGGACCACTGTGTAAGTATGTCGGGACGCAATCTCCCTTTCAGTCGAAACGCGCGATCAGTATTTTTGTTTGGATTCCGGCGCACCGCTCATGCACATGTCCATGCTTTATTTGGAAAAACTCCGACACATGATATTGCGAAGGGAGTAGAGATACATCCGTCTAAAGAAATGAGCCGAGGCATCCACCACAGCGTTGCAGATGTCGCGAACGAGAACGTTGTTTCGTTATGTGAGGCGTGTCATTATAGTCACAGTGGGAAAATACAATGGAGATGCAACGGTGCGCAAGGTCATCTGAGAGCTTTGTGAGTCGCATCCCCTTTGCAATGAACACTTCCATTGAAAGCCTACCTCAGATCGGAAGCACACGCCACTAGAGAACGGCACTTTGGCCTTTGCGAAGCGATGCGCCTCGTGCAGCTCCCGTCCGGATGAGTTTTGAAGCGCGCCGAGCTTTGATATTGCCTTTTCGTCGATGTGTGGCGGAACACTGAGGTCACTGACCGTTCGGCGCTGGATGACGATAAAAAAGCCGTATTTGTTCGGACCGAAAGCTCCGCCAACGACAGCGGCTCAGACTTTCCGTGGCCTCTCCTTATGAAGACGTCAGCGGATGATTCCTCGATGGTGCCCTAGCAAAAAATGGACGGACACAACCAGTGTTGCCAGAGCACCATGCGCTATGATTTTTCCCTATTAGGCTGTGCCTAACAAATAAAAACGAGCCTTTAAAATTTCCCTTCTTTCCGGTCAGTTTGGAGTTACACTTACTGCAAAACGTGAATACACTCTAACAATCTTCACGCGTAGTAAGCGTGACACGCGCTCCTCGGCGTCGTAAAATTCGTTTTGAGCACCATTTATTCAAAATACGCGTGGTTTTCCTCCGCCCAAGCGTGACGCCGGCCGAGGAAACGTACATTCGCTTTATTTTATGCGTGATGCGACATTCTAGGCGTGAGAACCGGAAAACTCACGCTGAGCAAAAGTCCGCGCCACCAATCGCAGTTCTCCTCGTCACGTGTATGTATATCCTGATACAATCGCCATGGCAGCCGTGCGACTTCTCCGTTACGCGCTTCTGATTGGCTGCTGTGACTTGCGCCTGCTTTCATTTATTTTTTGTTTTCAGCGCGAGGGCCTTGAAAGGTGGCGCTAGCTTCAGTATATACTTTTGGCGGGAAAACGGGGTTAGAGCCGTTGGAGCCATTGACTTAGTTGGTACTTTGTGCGTCGTCTCTACCAAGTGCCTGCCTGCCCTTCGAGCGTGTACTGTGCGGGAGGCTCGGTTTGTGTGGCCGAGAAAAGGGGTGAAGGAGGAACAGCTTCATGAATAACGTGACATCGATTGACCTGCGTGGTGTGCAGCGCGGTAGATGCAAGAACACCAAACGCGACTGCCCGGAATCCTCGCTAGACACGGCGCCACGCCAACTGCGTACTGTGGGCACTCACCTGCCATTGACGGCCGCTTGGAATACCTGGGTAAGCAAATTAATTCGAAATGTCTTGGCTAATTATATATTTTGCACCTCTTTTCTGAACAGTGACGTTCATGGTGTATTGTGTAGACCCTCCTATTGATCTCCGAACTTCACATTAGTGCCAAACCAAGTTCTCTGTGTACAGTACTCACGGATTGAAACGCGATAACTTAGGGCTAGTAATTCGTGTACTTCCGTTTCCAACATCTCCATTTCGTATCATAGCGGCGTATTTTGACTCGAACGCTTACATCAGAGCCAACATTACCTTTAGATGCCATATTCTGAGCGACATGACATGGTTACCTTGAGTAATTGCTCATGGAAGTCTGTGCAGTAAAGGAAGTGTTGTCGCTTTTCAGTCCGAGAGTACTGTAGCTTCTGTTTCACTTGGGTCGTGCGATCGACGGGGAACGATGACAAGAAAGAAGGAAGGAGAGTTGCTCTCGTTGCCGTGGCTGTAAGCCGTTTCTCCTTCGCCGCCGGGTTTCCACCAGTCTCCGCGTCTGGCACTCGTAAGCTTTGGCTTGTCGGCGCCAAATTTCGCGTCCGCGCGGCTGTTCGCCGCGGTGGCGAGGAGCCGCAACGCCACAAAGTGGCCGCCCGGCTCTTCGCGAGGTGGGTAAACAGCGCCTGCTTCCTCCGTCCTGCGCAGAGCGCCTCCAAGATGGCGAAAAATATATTTTATACCGTAATTACACACATTCGATGCGTACATTACGAGGCGGTAAGTTTGTGTTGTATCCTATAAAACGCAACCTGTGTTAAGGTCACAATAAAATTGTGTGTTTGGGCTGCACATCGCGGCTGAAGTTCGCTTGTTTTGTGTGCGGGTGCAACGCAGTCACCCCCTGATGAAAAGACCGAATGGGTCTCGAAACGTAGGGCCAGTTCTTAATTTCAATATTAAAAACATAGATTAAAAAGTGGCTAGAAAGTTTGTTTTATTCGTATGAGTCCATAAGTATTATACGGAAGCCGCTATTGCCAAGAGGCCGCTCTGGGTACAGACGAGATATTTATGCCGCAATCTAACATTATATGGCAAGATACGATTGCGTCACCTTCAGGAACTTCAGGCTGCTGGGTGAAGTCGCAGTTGCGTGAAGTTATTATATGCGTTACCGTGAGGTAGCACAAATAGTTTACCGTACCGTCCAGTACGTGGAGCCAGTGCTTTGCTTCGGCGCCCGGTAATGTTAGCTATCGTGGCAGCAAGGATGGAGCTCTGTTGCTGTCATGTCGTGATCTTATAGCAAAATCATACGGAATTACAGAACGGCTGTATTCTGCAAGCGGCTCAAGCACAGCAAACGTGTAAAAATAGTCGATTCGGACTTGCAACTTTCTCCGTAAAAGCACGAAATTGTCGCGGTTACAAAAAAGGAAGTGCTTCGTATGGTAATCAGTTGTGTAGTTAATAGATGATATTTTGATCGCTATTTCTGATGCAGGGAATTCTTTATTGCTACAGCGAAATGTCATCACTACGATCCCCAGGTTCAAAGTTTTCTTTATTATGGACGGATATGTCTGAGACACCGCGCTGAGTGCACGTTCTGTCGATATGAGCATCTAAGTGCCACGACTTTCTTAACTGAGATTCTCTGTGCGACCGTCCTAGCGATAGGCGACTACGTTTCAGTTTTTCTGGAACATCATCAACTTTTTCTATAACACAATTTCTTTTAAATTTATGCTGAAACAGATCGCGGGTGTACACGCCATACTTGACTTGGCAACTTCAAAACTCGTTTCTACTGTTCTTGCTGGCCCCCAATGCCCCTACAACTAAGCCAACAAAGAGCCACAAAGCTTTGCTGATTGTGCGCTGTATTCTGTGTTCGTGATGTTCAATTCCACGTTTTCTCTTTCAGCTTGCCTTCAAAAGTAAATTGAGATTTTCAAGCATGGTCGAGGAGAATGTCAAACGCCTAAGGAAAATCCTACCTGCGGTGGCGACACTGGCTTTTTCAGCGGACCCATCGTTCAGGGAGGTCGACGTGTAACTGAGGCCAAGGTCGCGAAAATGGTCCTAATTCCAGAGGTGAGTGAAATATTTTGTAAGAGACAAAGTTTCAGGGACAATTCAAAACATCCTTATTCTTCTAACACTACTCAGTTATGAGCCGGGTATGAGCAGATATAACGCCGCAATAGCCATGTGAGCATAGTCGACAAAATCGTTTTCATGAATTTGTAGTTCTGTAGGAAGTAAAATTTTACAACAGTCCATTCCATCAGGTACCATATTAATTTCTCATTTTTATCTTTGCCAGGTTTCCTCCGTAGACATTGTTGACCCGTGCATTGTGTGGAGTGACGTGAAGGAGAGCCGAGCGAAATCCTGAAGCTGGAATCAGACACGTCGCTGGAAAAACCATTGGTGCTTTGTTGTTGTGTGTACTATACGTAAAGGACCTTGCGTATCCGGCTGCTTTTGGGAGTTGTTTGGCTTCGTTCAAGCAGCCGTTAAATGTGCCGGCATCGACGAAATTCCATGGGTGGAGAAAAGGGTACAGGATTTGTTCACGAAACTACACTTCGTTTGAGTTAAGTACAGAGGACAGCTCGTGTGCTGCTCAAAGCGACATCAAAAGTTCATCTAGTGCCTATTTTATAGTTCTTGTGTGTGTGTGTGTGTGTGGGTGTGTGCTTTTCTTTTTTTTATTGCTCTTCTATAAAGAGAAGCGTTGTTGTAAGTTATTGAAAATAAAAAAGCTTCACACAAATTTAAAATTCTTGCAAATTTTTTCGTTCTGTTTAACTCCTTATCTTTGATTCAAACTGTAAAGCCTCGGAGCACTCCGCACTAAATCCCTCACTTAATTTTCTTGACGACCGTGTGTATAAGTAATCACGCCGAAAGAATGCACATCAGCGGCTTAATTGTAGAATTCGCCAAATGCACTTGTGCAAGATGCTTTATGAAAGTTTCTCCTGCACTGGCTTCCATGGCTTTTGGATTTGTGACTAGCGAAGTTTCAGAGACAAGCCATAACGCTTTCATTCTGCCAACTCTACTAAATTTTGAACGGTGCATATCGAAGATCTAACGCCGCAATCGCAATGTGGGGCTTTTCGATCAGTGACTGGATGCCTTTCTAAAGCTTAGTTGAGGTGTAAGAGAGGATTTTTATTTACTTGATGCGGGATTCTCCTGCTTTATAAGATTTGTTTTTGACTGTCAGAAAGTGTTTAAAAATGAAGCTGAAATAAGATCATTTCTGCAGTGCTTTGTTGGTCATTGGCTGACGGCTGCTTGGAGGCTATATATACTGGTTGCCCAGCATAAAACAGCTAATTACAAAAATCAACTTTGAGTTTTCATCCCGCACATGTGTACACTATAGAACATTCCCCTGCGACAGCACAACATGGGCTTGCTAGCTGCACCGTAAATACAGAACGCACAGCTGGCCTTGAGCTGCGCGCAGACACGCATTATGTGCCGTTGGGTACAACATGGAAAGAGTAGCCAGTGAATTAATGAAAGCTTGTCTCTTATTTCCTTACTTGCTACCTGTACTATAAACCGTATTCCTTAATTATATTCCGAGTAGCAAGCTCATTTCATGCTGTCGCAGTGTAGCGTTCTATAGTTTGCACATGTGCAAGATGAAAACTGAAAGTTGATTTTCGCAATTACTTAATTAATGCCGAACATCAGTATATATACCCTCCAAGCAGGCGCCAAGCCCATACAGCACAAGAAATATCTCTTTCAGCTTTCATTTTACATGATTTCTAACGGTCAGAAAGGCATCTATACGAGCAGGAGAATGCCGCATTAAGTAAGTAAAACTCCTCTCTTACACCTTCTCTAAGCGTGAGAAAGGTCGCTAGTCACGGATAGCAAGCGTGGTGCGCTTAGCGTGAAAGTACACCACGCTTACAACAAGCGTGCAAAAAATCGCCTCCACTCACGCTTGGCAAGCGTTGTTCATCTCGCGAGTCATGCTTAGGGAAGCATGATTTTTCAGCGTGACAGCACATCACGCGTAGATCAAGCGTGCAAAAAGTCGCCCCCACTCACACCTGCTACGCGTGACATTTTTTAGAGTGTACATCGGCGCCAGCCACGCACACACACACACACACACACACACACACACACACACACACACACACACACACACACATGCCCGTACGCATGAATATATATATATATATATATATATATATATATATATATATATATATATATATATATATATATATATATATATATATATATATATATATATATATATACATGTATTTCGTGTTAGCTCGCATGTTTAACGATCATTTAATGTACGCGTGGTCCTCGCTCAATAAGGTTAGATGATTGTGTTGTACCATTGATATGGTCCCCTTTCCATTGAAATATCGCAGTACGTTCCTTTAGTTTGTTAACAGTTAAAGCTGGGCGTCACCGCTCACTTGTGCTGAGACACCTTGCCTTTTACTGTAATTTCAAGCGTAGCAAATATTTTCCGTAATTCACCTGTAGCTCCTCATGAAAGCGTCATGCATTAAAGCGGGACCACTTACAAAAGACTCCAGAGTCTGGCTTGGAAGGCTTTGTGATGCCAGCCACGACTGAAGATTCCTCTGTAACAGAAGGAAGTACACGTCTTTTGCAAAACGATACTACGAAATATGTTCCGAGAACATAGCTTTGGGAGGGCATCTAGAAAAGAAATATTATCACAATGCTTTGCAAACGAGACGCTATATCCTGATATTGATCGCCTGATCAATGCGAGAGAAATGCGTTAGCATTGCGTGAGGGTGTGTGGCAGCCAGCGTGATCGAGACACGCTACACACCAATAAAGCGATCTACAGCCACATCAGCGATCGTGCAGGCCTCGTACTTGGATGGTGCATGCACGACAAGAAACCCATTGCAATATGTCAATATTATGAAAACGCGTCAAGTGTTTATTTGCGCTTGCCTTGAAATACGAAACCCTCAGGCACTGCGGAAACCCTTAAAGCGTCTCCGCGTGCTTCTTTGCACGCCAGAAATCTTTAAACGCTTTGTATTACGTGTGAAGAGGTTTATTGGCAGTTCAGCGACGATACGCTTGTCAGCAACGACGCAGCGAGAGGCACAGTCCAGCGGGACAGCAGCGATCAGAAGCACGAGCCGAGCCAAGCGTTGGCGATGCTGCTGGATGGAGGCACATCTTCTTCTTCACAATCGCCCCCCTGCCGAAAAAGAGCCATCCTGGCGACCCTAAGATGTTTGAGGCAGAGGCTCATGATAAGGCTTGAGACGTGAAACATGGACGATGTCACGTCCCCGCCGGCGCATGTCATCCGATCGAGGAACTGGCTCGATAAGAAAATTGACCGGAGAGGTTTGCTCCAAGACGCGATAGGGCCCTTCGTACTTCGGAAAGAGCTTCGAGGATAGTCCTGGAGTTTGGTATGGGACAGACAGCCATACAAGAGACCCTGGGGCATAGCTAGGATCTGGAAGTGAGGTGGTGCAGTTTTCTTTCTGGCGATGCTGCTCTTGCGATGTAAAAGTGCGAGTGAGCTGGCGGCACTCTTCGGCTTGTCGAGCTATGTCGGAGATAGGTTGACACTCGGAAGCATCAGGGCGGTAGGGAAGTACAGTGTCGATGGTATGTGAAGGCTCGCGTCCGTAAAGGAGAAAGAAAGGCGAAAATCCCGTAGTTGCTTGTATCGCGGTGTTGTACGCGAATGTTACGTATGGTAGAACACGGTCCCAATTACCATGGTCAGATGCCACGTACATCGAGAGCATATCACCCAGCGTGCGGTTAAACCGTTCTGTGAGCCCGTTAGTCTGCGGATGGTATGCCGTGGTCGTTCGATGAATGATGTTGCATTCAGAAAGCATGGCTTCGACAACCTCGGAGAGGGAAAGCGCGTCCTCTGTCACTAAGGAGCTCTCGAGGTGCGCCATGTCGAAGTATGAAGTTGGAGCACTGCACGGGCCCGGGCCGGCCCGAAAGCCCGCGCCCGGCCCGGCCCGCGGGCCGGATCGGGCCGGGTAAGTAATTGTTAGATCGGGCCCGGGCCTGGGTCAGGCCCGTATCAGGCCCGACTCTCATACACTGTCGGCAATGGCGCGTAATGCTGTTTGGCTTTGTTGTTTTTGGGCATTTAGCGTCCCGACCCTATTCAGGCTATCTGAGACGCTGCAGTGGAAGGCTCCGGGTAATTTAGACCACCTGAAGTGCATTAGCGTGCACTGAAATCGCACAATACAAGACGTCACGCATTTTGCCTCCGTCGGTATGTTACATATAATTTCTGGAAATTGTCTCCTATATGTTCCCGCCATTATATTGAGTGAAACACGTACTTGGGTACCGTGTATCAAAAGAAATGGTATAGCTGAGCAGCACTGCGGCAAGAGTGAAAACAACGGTGCACTGCCCAGATTAGTGCATATAAGATGTGCATATAAGACACCCCGCTGAGCGTTCGTGTTAAGCTTGCTGACGACTGTACGGCGCACACGGCAGCGTCTTCATCACGGAAGCCAATCACGCACGCTTCACGAGAGTCACGTGATTCCTGCAGAAATATGAGCTCACTCTCTCTGTGGCTCGACATTTGAAAAGGGGCCAAGCGGATAACCAGAGTCACGGTGCCGAGTGTAGTTCTGCAATTCTGTAAATGAACTGCTCGTTACATTAAGAAAACCTCAGCGTCACCGAGCGTTATTGACGTCGATTACACTGTTCAACGGCACCACCGGCTCTTCAACTGGGCTTGGTTTCATAGCCTCATGAGTTGCTAGGGCTACTTCATCAGTCGATGACATAACTGGAATTGACTCTGAGGTAAGTTAGCAGTTTTTAAGCTTTCTTCGCTCTACTACAGTCACAAAGCTTTACTATCACGGATGTACAGTGCGAAAGGAAAGTCCTGGACACTCATTTTAAGTTTGTAGACAGAATGTCGTCGTGTTTCGTCAGGTCACTAATTTCCTCATTTCGGTTTAATACGTCCGACTGAATTGCTGTGAATGGGTATTGGTTTCGCGCCTTGTACACTTTTTCTTTCTTTTTGCATTTTTGCTTTCTTTTACCAGCTGTCTTACCGAGCGCCTCTTTTGTAAGACGCAGTGCTAAGGTGCCGTACGTTACCACGCGCGCTTTCGTATTAATCTTGCGCTTTGTAGTGGATTTTCTGTTGCAACACACAAATACACTTAAAACTCGATTTAACGAATTTGAGGGGGAGCCGCGAATTATTTCGTTAAATCGAAAACTTCGTTAAACCGAAGACGGTATTTCGCGGTTACTTAATTCGGTACATTCGATTATATGGTGTAGCGGCATCCGGAAAGCTACCATGGCATCATATTTGCGTAGCGTAAAGGCGCAAAAAAAATGAAATAGCGGCCTTAGGAAACCACCGCCACCTCCAGGGTGTATGAAGCAACAAAAACTGTTAGCTTAAAATAAAGTTGCTTCTCTCAATAAAGTTGCTTCTCTCTCTGTTACCTCAACAATGAGGGCCACAGGTGACAACATATTTATTTCCCAGCAAAGAAGTCGGTGATCTTGGCTTGCTTGCGTTTTGTTAGCAATGGCCACGCAGTTTAAATTGGACAAAGGTGTTCCGCGATGTTGCCGTTTGCTCGCAATCAATAACTTTTGGGGCGTTATCTAAAAATAGACAAAGAATGATCAATTCTCTATCTCATTTTCCGAAAAAAAAAAAAAGTTTGTTAAATCGGGACGGATCTCGAAATTTGTTTCGTTATATCGAGTTAGTCAAAATACGGGACCCTACGGGTGTCTGAGGGGGGAATCGGGGTATCTTCGTTAAAGATCAAGAATTTTCTACTAAGGCCGCGCTAGAAGGCATCCCGTGCCTACACGCACACGCACCTAGGCATTCGTATGTGTTCTCGGAAGTGCGACTTGCTCGCGAGCTGCACGTTTCAGGTTTGTTAAGCTATAGTTTATGCGGCTCTTTCTCCACCATCCTCTTATATATATTTGGGAGAAATAAAAGTTCGTTTCATTGACTGGTGGATTTATTCGTTTTAATTTTATGTAAGGAAATTAAGAAAAATATTCAATTGGCCCTGCTACAGATTTTTAGGTAACCGTAATATGACCTTACTATTGGACTCCCCTGCGTCACGATTTGTTTTCGGACACGTCGAGTTTAAGGAGAGTGACAAGGTATGCAACAAAGGTGTACTTTCTTCCTTATTTAAGCCGGAACAAGCGATCCAGCCTGGCGAACCCTCCCAGGAGTAGTTAGAGCACGTTTTTTTTCTCTCTCTCCTTGCATTGCGCAACAAACCAAGTTTGCAGGATATGTTCTGCTCTATTTACTCAATAGTCCCAGCTTGTCAGCAATTAATGTAAGCTCGACTATAAATGTCCGCTTTTTTCACTTTATGTGGGCGCTGTATGTTGTAGTCGTTCTTTGAAATGCAATAATAACATTGCATGGTTAGCGCTGCGTGCATGGACAGCCAGCTGTGCCTGCTCATATATCCCCCTGCAATTCTTTCGCAAAAGTGTTACGGGCGTAATTAACCGATGGTAAACACAGTACCAGTGAAAATCGTGACACTGTCATAAGTTCTCACAACACTGTCCAGGAACTATCTTGTGCGTGGCTGGTATCTTCACTATAAGCGAAGATTGGACAGCGCCTCGTTTATG
Source organism: Rhipicephalus appendiculatus (assembly GCA_030522465.1). Classification (NCBI taxonomy): domain Eukaryota; kingdom Metazoa; phylum Arthropoda; class Arachnida; order Ixodida; family Ixodidae; genus Rhipicephalus; species Rhipicephalus appendiculatus. The sequence goes on along the minus strand of JALIZH010006164.1, from coordinate 1,895 downwards.
CTCAAAAAATAATTTTTTGAAATGGGCCGGGCCGGGCCGGGTCGGGCCGGGCCCAAACCTCTCGGGCTCGGGCCGGGTACGGGCCGTATTTAAAAACACCGGGCCGGGCTCGGGCGGGCCTGAGCATGGCGCTTTCGGGCCGGGCCTGGGCCCGGGCCGGAAAAAGCCGGCCCGTGCAGTGCTCTAGTATGAAGTGATGTAGAACAAAAGAGGCGACATCCCGAGCGGTAGCACTCGGCAAAGCGGCAGTCTCGGCGTAGCGTGTCAGGTGGTCGACAGCAACTATAATCCAGCGATTCCCATCCGGTGTCATTGGAAGGGGACCGTAGAGGTCAACGCCGACGCGATCGAACGGTTTCGCAGGGCATGGAAGCGGCTGCAATGCACCTGTGGCACGTAGAGGTGGCGATTTGCGTCGTTGGCAATCAGGGCAGCACTTCACGAATTTCCGCACGTAATTGTACATACCGCGCCAGTAATACCGATGGCGAAGGCGTTCGTATGTTTTGAACACTCCAGCGTGGCCACATTGCGGATCGTCGTGGAGAGAGGCGCATACTCGTGATCGCAAGCTGCGTGGAATGACCAGCAGCCACCGGCGGCCATCAGCAGAGTAGTTGCGGCGGTGAAGCAGTTGATCGCGGATTGCGTAATGGGAAGCTTGGCGTCGGATGGACCGAGACACAGCAAGGGCGGACGTGCCAGATAGATAATCAAGAAGAGATGCAATCCACGGGTCACGACGTTGTTCGGCGGCTATCGAGTCGAGATCTAGAGATGACAAGGGGTGGACGCAAGTGGTTCCGCACGCCGGATCTGGAGGTAAAGGTGAACGGGACAGGGCGTCGGCATCAGAGTGCTTGCGTCCGCAGCGGTATACGACTCGAATATCGTACTCCTAGATGCGGAGTGCCCATCGTGCTAGGCGGCCAGAAGGGTCTTTCAACGTGGCGAGCCAACAAAGCGCGTGGTGATCGGTTACCAGGTCGAACGGGCGGCGTATAAGTATGGCCTGGAACTTTCCAAGCGCCCACACCAGAGCCAAGCACTCTTTTTCGGTCACGCTGTAATTAGTTTCCGTTTTCGTCAGCGTGCTACTTGCATAAGCGACTACGTATTCTGAGTAGCCTGGCTTTCGTTGAGCGAGGACAGCGCCGAGCCCTACGCCGCTGGCGTCTGTGTGTACTTCGGTAGGAGCTGTCGGATCGAAGTGCCGAAGAATAGGTGGGGAAGTGAGCAGGCGGCGCAGCGTTGCGAAGGCGATGTCGCATTCAGGGGACCAGGTGGAGAGGTCCACGTCACCGCGAAGCTGGGTCAATGGTGATATGATAGATGCAAAATTGCGAACAAAGCGCCGGAAATAGGAACATAGGCCTACAAAACTCCGAAGTTCCTTCATAGTCGTCGGCTTGGGAAATTCTGCGACTGCCCGAAGTTTTGCAGGGTCCGGTAACACGCCGTGCTTGGACACGATGTGTCCTAAGATGATCAGCTCCCGTGCAGCGAAGCGGCATTTCTTGAGGTTCAGTTGAAGGCTAGCGTTGGTTAGACAAGTCAAAACATGCCGAAGGCGAAGTAGGTGTGTAGGGAAATCGGGCGAAAAGACCACGACATCATCGAGATAACAAAGACACATAGACCACTTCAGGCCACGTAGCGTGTTGTCCATAAGCCGTTCAAACGTGGCGGGCGCGTTACAAAGCTCAAAGGGCATGACGTTAAATTCATATAGACCGTCAGGCGTGACAAATGCTGTTTTCGGGCGATCGGCTTCAGCCATTGGGACTTGCCAGTAGCCAGACCTCAAATCAAGCGACGAGAAGAATTCTGCTCCTTGAAGAGTGTCAAGGGCGTCATCAATGAGCGGCAAAGGATAGACGTCCTTGCGCGTTATC
>JALIZH010006163.1:0-141720 GCA_030522465.1 Rhipicephalus appendiculatus | reverse complement strand
TATGTGAACAGTTGCCTCAAGGTCTCACCTTTGTGCTGCAAGTTCTGGCCGTTTCAGCCTAGCATACATATAGCTTTATTTTTCGGTGCATCATCTTCCTACAAGAAACATGTACTCTAAACAAACGAACTATTGCCGAAACCGGCAAGTGTGCATGGACTATTTGTACCATCATTGCTTTGTTTTCACTTGAAATTATAGTTTCTGATATCTAGAAGAATAATATACGTCATGTCCTTTATATGGGATTAGCCATCATTCTTAATGAGTCATTTCATTACGAGCGTTGGATTAGCGAAATCGTGTGATATCAATTTATACACAACGAAGCAAATTGTTTCATTAAATATGCACAAATTTTATCAGAATCCTAACTATGTCCTTAGAATTATGGAAGCAGCGAGGCTAAGGTAATCGTTATGACTTTGTACTGCAGTGCTCGAGAATGTGAATTCTCCTAAAAATTATGGAGCATGAAAATTGCGAAGGAAAATATAATGTGTGCTGCTTGCCGAATTCCGACAAGAGACTTGACTTCAACACTCGTCCTATCGCTTACCATCCACTATCAAATAGCTTCTTGCTATCAAAGAGTGGGCCCGATTTGGCACATCTCCTTTAAATTGAGTGAGTTTGGCATGCTCTGCCAAAGCAAGCTTTACACCACTAAGGCCCCCTGCTGCACTTCAAACCCTGTGGTTCACTTCAGGTCACGAGCAAGCAGGCCTGGATGCCCCGGAAGTCTTAAAGGACCAACTCCGGCGATTTTCCGAGGTCAATGGATCCCAATGAAATTCGCTGGGTACGTTCCTTCGCACATTTCCGTCATTTATGCCAAATTTCAAGCTTGAGAGATGCGCTGATTGTTTCCTAATAAATTTTAAAGAATGTCTGCAAACGCCCACCCGGCTTCCCACAATTATTGGCAACATTGCGTGTGTGACGTGTTGGTTTGCCGGTCGACGGAAGTGACGCAGTCGGTTGGTTCGCTAACTTTGGCCGCTACAGCGTATATTGCGCTGGCCACAAGGCGACGGTGTTTGGCCAGCTTCATGGCCGGCGCTTCGCTGGTTTGGCGCGCGATTTTCTGTTCTCTGTGGAGGAAGCGTGTATTCCGCGCCGGTGGGACCAGCATGCATTGCACGGACTTCCGGTTCATAACAAACTACTGCGCATACGTAGACAGGTACACTCGGTTGGGTTTCAGTTTCGAATATTCCGCCTTTTTGCTTATTAAAAATTATTTTCGAATTTGCTGAGCATTCCTGAGCATTTCAGCTATCGGGCGCGTGACAAGTGTCTCAGGAACATAAAAGCAGCATTACCCTGACACGGTAAAAAATTGCCGGAGTTGACCTTTAAGGTGGTGTTGATTGAAATTCAATGTAGCCAAACGTACACTACTGTACAAAGTAGTGTGGCAGAACAGTACTGAGGCGTGTTTCCGGCACCAACGGCCCTGAGATTGTCGCCCATTAGCGCGAGGCGCAGCAGAACACTGATCTAGACCAGGGGTCAGCAACTGTTTGAGGTGGAGAGCCGAGTTGCTCGAAGCGGACACGGTGAGGGCCGCACGGTAAATCATTGCGGGGTGGGGGGGAGGGAGGGAGGGGGGCCTTTGCAGGTAAGGAGGAAAAAAATTCGGTGAATTGACAATAATACTGTACAAAACTGGAACAAAAGTCATGTTTATTTTCAGCACGCATACATGGGTTGCAGTTTATCAACATAGGTTGCATGAAAGAAAAAAAAAGCTCTTTCAATGTGACTATTGGTGGTGCACATTCTCTTAGCCAACTCGCAAATATCTACATCAAGGTTGCATCAAGACGCCGAATGTCTTGGAGGTGTTCATCCTTTATCCGGGAGGTGTTCATCGGTTAGTCTGGGGGGGGGGGGGGGAGTAGGGTTGCCGGACCCTGATCTAGATGTACGTCTTACTTGCAGCCGAATCCTCTACAATAAATCAAAGACTCTATGGCGGGCACGTGATAGCGAAATGATGGAAAAAATGTACAGGTCAACAGTCTAGCTGCCATTTTGGGCTTCATACCGACAATTCCTGGTAGTGAAGAAATAATCATTTACAAATGCATGGCTCAGTAAACTACACTAAATTTAATGGGAACAGTTCAGTGCCCCTTGCTATAGTGGTTAGGGCAGAAAAAGTATAAGATGATTTTTTTTTGTGCCACATTGAAGATGGCTGCTGCAACTATAGTATTTCATGGAATAGTAGTGCTTCTTTCATTCCCTTAAGTCTTCAGGGTCTCCCCGCGCCAGCGTGTATGATGCGGTGGATGGGTGTGAAGACAGGAACTTCACGAATGTAGTTTTACAGCGCCTCTACCCATTCCTGGCTGCGCATCGTCCCCCGTCCTTCGCGCTACCGCGCAGAGCGAAAGATGAATGCATCGCTGGTTCCAGATTGTTGCTTTATAGCCGCAGTTCATTAAACACACTTCCATGTGCCTTTATATATGCCTGTGGGCTATTTTGTCTTCAGGGAATGTAAGCGCCCAAGGCGCAAGCTCACTACAGTTGGAAACCACGTCTGTCGGATAGTCAAAAGAAAGCATTTGGCTTTAGCGCGTTTTGAGAACCACAGGTCCATGTGAAGGCCTTCGACTTCTGTATAGTACCACCGCTATACATACGCGCCAGGCCATTTACTGATCGTTTGTCTCTTTCCTCCCATCTTTATCCTATTTTCGTACTCCCCTTTCCCATTGCCCCAGCATACAGTAGCCAACCGGGTATGTGCCTGGTTATCCTCCATTCCTTCTCTCTCGAATTCTTCCTGCCTTCCTTCCTTGACTGTTCTTTCATAAGTAGTGCGAATAAAGAGGCTTTCGATTACAAGTGAACACGATTAAACAACGAGCATATTTTAGGTTACAAGCGATTGGTATGACCATTCGGCAAAAAATATAGTAGTTTCTACTTCATATTCTCCTGGCCTATGCAGTGCTATAGACATGAAATTTCAGCAAGTCAATACTTTACAACAAGCAACCACAGAAATTTATCTCCACATTATATTCTAGCAAGTGCGGTGGCCAAGATACTTACGGCATAAAATAATGGAGTGGTCGCACACGCCTATTTTATACAGCGTAAATACACTATACAAAATTTTTTTTGAAAGAAACAGGTGATGTCATCCATGTGCAGGTTCCAGTAAGTTTAACTAAAGGCATGTCACCAGAAAATTTACAAGATACGTGAATATATTCAAACGAATCGAACATCACAGTTTTAACAAGGGCTGCATTACGTGCACCACTGGGTTTTTTAACGCGACAGCGCTAAAGAATTCGTTTCGCAGAAATTCCGGCATCGGCATTGGTGTCGGCATCCACGTGGGCGTCGTTGGTTGTTAGCGAAAAATCATCTTGTCCGTGACGGAATAATCGAGAAAGATGCAAATAAAATAAATAATAATAATCTTGGGTCCGAGTGAGAATTGAAGTCAGGCCGTCTGCGTGTCAAGCAGGTGTTCTACCTCAAAGCCACAACATATGTTGAAATTGCTCTGGAAAATGCACTAAATAAATGTCATGTAATTGGACAGTCTCCTCAACGCATCAGTGGCAGAAGCGTAGAATCGCGCCTGGAGTTAAAAGATGTAAATTGAGCAAATTGGGGGGTATTTTAAAGGCCCACCCATTACAAAGCGCTCATACATGTTTAATCATCATCGGCAGCAGAACTATCAACAAAGTGAACAGCAGCATTGGTTCGCGTGTTGTCCTACGGACGCGTAGTCGGCCCTTCGCTGATTCGCAAAAAGAATAATTATGGCATAGTGGGCACTTCACTTAACAACTGTGCTTGCAATAGGCATTCAATGATAGTTTGAAACGGTCAATGTTAGGCGCGCAGCCTTTCGTTTACTTATGACACGGTTGAGGCATGCACCGAGAACCGAAGCAGGCTAGCAGTTCAGAAGGCGATGTGCACGAGGTCTGATTACGCTATCGCGATCTACTCTTGAAGGCGAAGCTCAAGCGTCCTCCAATTTTCAGTCAGGTGTTCCTCTATTTTCCTGTATTCGGTGCATCATCGAAACTGATGCGACTTCATACAAGCATATCAAGGCTTTGGTTACAATGCAGACCAATTTATTCTCCTTAGAATTTATCTGTATTGAAGCTGCCAGTGAACATATAGGGGCGGCCAGAAATTCCCAGACCACTCTCGCATGCAATTCTATCGCGGCCTGGGAAGTTTTGACCACCCCTGTAAATACAGCCAATTCCAGTTCATTGTAGCTACTTGTCATTTAGACAAATCATATTTGAGATGAGTGCTAAAATTACTCGACATACATATTCTATATTTCTTTGCAATACAAGAGTAGTGAGGTGTCGCCAACAATTTCAAAGTTGTGTTTTTTCTGTGAAATTCTGTGTTTTCAGTCAGCTTGAACCGAGGAAGCGTACGCCGACATCGCCCTGCAAGCAGATGCGCTACCTTAATATACCTTAGTCCAATACCTTAATCTGTATGCGTATTCAACCACTTCCAAACGATGCGATATTTTGTTTCCTATGGTATTAATTGCAACGGTAGGTGCGACATCGCCGCGATTCTAGTACACACTAATAAATCAGAGGCTTTTGTAATGACGCAAGACATAAAAACACAAGAACATACTCATGAACTGCTGAACAACCTATACGAATCGTACGATTATAGTTTAATCGACTACTACTTTCTAGTTAAACGACTACTTTCCTGGAGTCGTTCTTCGTCCGAACTGCCCGAGACTGGAATGGCCTTCCGGGAGAAGCTGCACTCATCCCGTGATGCAACGCGCTTTAGATCTGCAACCGAGTGTCTAGACTAATCTTTGTAACTGCTGTCTCTTGACTCATTTTTGTAAGCTATCTTTTGTCATTGCCGTCTTTTTGCGTTTTTTTATTTTCTCTTTTTACTGTTTTGTATCTTATATTTTGATGTCCACCCCTCATGTAATGTCCTTCTGGGGACCCTTGAGGTATCAATAAATAAAAAAAATAAAAAAATAGTCTGAATGCTTTGAAATTCGGAGAAATCGCCATGCCAAGGCGCAATATAACCGGCCTGGTTATGTTTCAGCTTATTTTGCCCTTGGCCTTAAGCTGTTCCCTCAACGAGGTCTTGGACCTCTGGCGCTTTTCTGTGGCAGATGAGGCATTTGTCCCCTGGTGTGGTGGACCATTTCCGGACGGATCTCTGTATGGCACGATAGCTGTCATGGACGCAATCCGTGGCTTGGTCAGAGAGGTCCTGGAGATGCTACTCCGTCCGTGCCCGATATAGGAGGAGCCCGCGGACGGTCTTCGCGAATTTAACATCTTGGAGGAAGTGCTGGCATTGCTGATGTTGCCTTCGCTTTTCTTCTTTCCGTTGGGAGCCGCCTTCGAACTTTCAAGAACGATGGCGGTCACGGTAAAGATGAACTGCATGTAGATACGGATCCTGCATTAAACTGCGGCAGACGTCAGCCAGGCGAAACGACTGAATGCCATGACTGCCTCGAAGCAATGAATACTATGTAAAAGGCTACAAAACTATTATATTATTTTCGAAACTGTGAGCTCTAAATGTTACTATGGAGGGGGCGCGGAGTGGCATCTTTAAAACAGTAATAGCAAATATACGAACAACCGGGAGACAGCATATCTACAACATACCGTGCTCTACGAACCAAACTGTAAACTTTAAAGCTTATACAATGTAAGGAATATTTGTGTTGGCTTGTCTTTTATGTTGGCTCTTTTTACAGCGAAAACTGTTATGAGATCACAACAAGGGTCGTTCCTGCGCCGTAGTTGTCCGCCGCCGCCGCCGCCGCCGCCGCAGGTGTCCGTAACCAATATCGCACGAAATAAGAAAAAAACTAACTGAATAAAAGAAACACCTATGACAGAATGGGAATTGAACCCGGGTCTTCTGTGTGGCAGCTCAGCACTCTACCCCTGCGCTACGCCGCTGCTTGAAACTGCTGTGCAAACTGACCCTATGGCAGGCTTCATGTAGGGTAAGGAATCGCGTTAACGTGTGTTGTAAAGCGTTTTAGAACAGTAAAGTAAGAACCAGGCGTCACACAATGCGAATTGCGTAACGAGTGGGGTCGTTCAATGCTCCAACCCATTACAAAAGCCTGCGGCATAATTCTTCATCGTCGTCAGCCACAGCATCAACAAAGTGCACATAATGCGTTACAAGAGTGTAGCGGGTACCGCGCTTTTCTAAAGAATGAGGAATAATGGCATAGCAGACGCTTCCCCACTACACAAAAATTATGATGATTTATGGCGTAGTGGGTACCATGCAAGTGCGCGTGTAGTTGCCCCAAGCAGTGTTTAATAAGGCTCTAAAAAGGCCGCTCTCCCAGCTTTCGCTGTGGCTGTGCTGCGCGTTCCGCGCAGGCCTGGCGGTTTTTTTGTTTCTTTTGCTTGTTCTTTTGCCAAACTTGGCCCTCGCGAGGGCCTTGTGGTTGCGGCACTGGGCTGCTGAACGTAAAGACTCGCGTTCGTTACCGGCCGTGGCGGTCGAAGTATGATTGAGGGTGAATGTTAGAGGTCTGCATATTGGACGACGTAGTGCACGTTAAAAATTCCCAGTTAGACTAAATTATCCACAGCCCTCCACTATGGCGTCTCTGACAGCCTTGGCTACTGCGGGACGTCAAACTTTTTAAATCAGCCAACCAACCAACCTTCTCACCTACGTAAAGCTCTCACCTACGTAAATCTCAAAAGCAATCAATTTTTTTTTCGGATATAAGCTTCAAACATGTTCGAGCGAAAGATTCCTGCTTAATTTTGATCCCATAAGGTTCTTTGTGGACGTCTAAATGTAAGTTCACTGCATGTTCATGAATTCTTCCCCCTTCCAAACGCGGCCACTGCGACAAAAAAAAACTCGCCTCGTCATTCTCGGCAGCGCAATATCCTAATCGGTAAGATAGAGCTCGGAAGTCGACAGTAGTTACCGCGCGCGCACTTACGGTGAACAGCTTCTCCCACGCTGCGACAGCGTCGTGAGTCATCAGTTTGCTGATCTTGGCCTGCAACACGTCCATGATGGCCTTGGTCATTATGCGGAAATGCGTCGGCGTGACGCCCAGGTGAGCCCTGTGTGCCTCAGCGTTCTTGCGGATGAGTGCCTCCAGCAGCTCGACGTCGTCGCAGTTCTCGACCATGGAGGTGAGCTGGTAGCCGACGGCGCAAGCGTGAACCCTGAAGGACATGTCCTCGGGCAGCGACTTCGCGGGTTTGCCGCGGAAGCGCAGGAAGAGGTGTATGGCGTCCGGCTGCTTGGCGAAGAACGCCTGCAAGATGAGCACGCCGAAGTCGCGGTTGTTGTCGCAGAGGCTTCGCCAGGTCTTTTTCAGCAGCTGATTCTCTGTCGGAGTAAGACCCGTGCGCGGGTTCATCGTGTCTTTCGACACACGGTGGCCCATCGCCTCAAGAGGATACCTCTTCTTCTTCTGCTTCATTTCGTGCTCCTCGTTAGTGATGATGATGGTTATGTTCATTACTAACGGAAAGCACCCAGAGGAGGAAGAGAAAGGAAAGGCAGGAAGATCAATCAGACGCGCTTCCGGTTTGCTATACTACGCTGGGGGAAGGGGATTAAGGTCTGAAAAGATAGAGACATAGATAGAAGGGAACATACAAAAAAGATACACGTGAGCTTAAACTACACTGCTGCGTTTGATAGTAGTGGCGCAGGACTTTAGAGGTATCACGTTCCACTGTAGATCATCAAGTCCTGGTGCCCGCACCCGCTATGGTGGATTGGCTAACGGATGGGTGGAATTTTCAGGGAGTAATTTATTGCACGCATCAAGTCTCTTCACGCCTGTTGTAAGCTATTTTGGGGCAACTACTAAAAGTACACCTGCATGGCAACCACTACGTCATAAGTCATCGTAATCTTTGTAAAGTAGGGAAGGCTAGGTCTAACAGTTCCCGCTTGTGAGCGCCCCGAGGTGTCGTACCGTACCGTAGGGAAGCACCCACTACATCCTTTTTCGTTATTCTTCGGAGAAGCGTGGTACTCGCTGTACACCTCTGAGGCAATATGTGGACTTTGTTGATGATGTGGCTGAAGAAGATGAAGAATTGTGGCCGAACCTTTTGTAATGGGTAGGAAGCATTCAACGGCCCACTTGTTACGCAATTCACATCGTATGATACTTTGTTGTTATTTTACTCTTCTAAAACGCTATATCACACATGTTAACATGTTTACTTCGCCGACATATTGTCTGTTGGCAACGAAATCTAGAAGCACCGGCCTGGCTCTGTGGTATAATACTCGGCTGCTACGCAGTGGGCCTCGGATCGGAATCACATTCTGTCCTGAATATGTTTTTTCTTACTTCGAGCGATAGCGGTCACGGACACCGGCGGCAGCGGCGGACAACTACGGTGCCAAAAAACGGCTGTTGTCTTGATCTCATAACAGCTTTCGTAAAGGATCTGTAGATAAGAATATGAAAGTAGCATTGGTCAATCCAATATGATGTTTGCAATAATAATTAGACGACCTTGTTTGGGTGAAAGCACAAATAAATAAGATTAACATAAAAAAAACTCACAATTGGGGTCACACACTCGAGGAAATGATTTGAACGTAAATGTTACTAACATAAAAATTTTGGGTGTGCCCTTTCAATCTCTGGAAACTTAGGGGCTAGTTTTCATTTTTTAGATACAGTATTATTGAGAGCAGGCAATGAGGCTAAGGAGGACTGTAAGCGATGTAATTAGTAGTAATTGTAAAGCAAATGTGGAGACAGAAAAGTGGACAAAAAGATAACTTGCCGCTGGCAAAGACCGCACCTACGACCTTCTAATAACGCGCCCAATGCTCTACCACTGAGCTTCAGCGGTGCTGATCCCTCCGTCCACTTGATGGGGTGTGTATGTGCGCTTAATCCGGGCAGTGTTTGTCAGCGCTGCTAGTAGCCATCACGACGAGTGTGAAGTGTGTGTGCCAGAGGGAAGTTATCTTTTCGTCCACTTTTCTTTTTTTTTCACATTTACTTTACAGTTACTACTGATAACATCCCAAATATTTTCCTTCGCATCATTGTGTGTTATTTCTCATTAATATTGTGTCTAACAATGAAAAACGAGCCCTTAAATTTCCACTTTTTCCCTTCATTCAAAGTGAGGGTCTCCTTCTGGCAGAGTCAATGCCTTCAGGTAGTATGCGATGGATTATTAGTCAGCTGCCAGCTCGTAGTAAGCTTACGTGCTGCGTGACGCCAGGAGGCTAAAAATAGTGTTCCACACTCGCCTTCATGGCTACTAGTGGCGCTGTCTAACACTCCGAGGTTCAAACGCACATATGCACCCCATAAATGGATGGAGGAATAACCGCCGCTGTAGCTCAGTTGGTGAAGCATCGGTACGCGTTATTCGAAGGTCGCAGGTTCCGTCCCTGCCAGGCAGTTAATTATCTTTGCGTCCACTTTTCTTTCCTTCACATTTACATTACAATTACTACTAATGAACATCCTCTATAATTCATTGGCGTAATTGTATGTTAGTTCTCGTTAAGACAATGGCTAATGTTCTTAAATCCCAAGAAATGCAAAATTATGTCTGTTTCACGTCGCTCTGATGCATCCACTCGTTTCAGCTATGCTATCAATAACATCAACCTTGAGTACGTAACCTCATATAAGTATCTCGAAATTCAAATAATGAATAACCTTTCTTGGCATACACACATTCAATACATCGCTAACAACGCCAATAAATCACGCGGGTGCATACGCAGAAATTTTTTTAAAGCCCCATGCCATTTAATGTTACTACTTTACAAAACACTCATTAAACCCAAACTCGAGTATGCGTCTTCTGTTTGGGACCCCGGTCTAAAAAACATTAAAAACTATTATTGAGTTAGTTCAAAATCGATCAGCACGCTTCATTATGTCAAACTATTCCCGCACAGTTAGCGTTTCATTAATGAAATCAGATCTCCGACTACTTTATTTGCAACTTAGAAGAAAAATTTGTTGTCTACGCCTTTTCCAAAAAAACTGTTCACCAAAACAATTCAATTAAACAGGAACTCCTATCACAACCGTCATACATATCAACACATCTTGATCATGAGCATAAAGTTTTCACCCCTCTCTGTCGCACTAATGTTTTTTCAGACTCTTTTCTGCAAAACCAGTGCCGAGTGGAACCGCCTTCACTCCTTCATTGCCTGCATTGAAGACGCATCATCATTCAAAGCTGCACTGACCGATTATGTCTTGTGCCTTAAATAACTTATTGTTGTTTAAACATGTATTCGCACTGACTTGTTTTATTTTTATGTTCTATTTTTTTTACTGCATTTTTGGTTGTATTACCCACCCCCTCTGTAATGTCTTTATGTGTCCTGAGGGTAATCGAAATAAATAAATAAATAAATAAATAAATAAATAAATAAATATTATGTCTTTTAATTTATGTAATTGATACACGTGAAATAACGCAATCATATAACAATAATGGCATACTAAGATTTGTGTGTCCCAGCGGTAATTATGGATAGCTCGGCGGTCATTGCTGTGGCTTTAGCCCAACACCCTTGTTCCAAGTGAAACTGTGCTGCCGTAAGGGAAAGCCTGATATGACGAGGCGAAATGTGAAGTATTTTTTGGTGCATTCAAACCTCCGACATAGTAGAATAGGTGGTCGACTGTTTCCGGCTTATTGCAGACATAGTATAAAGGAGACAGACAAGATATGTGTAATTAGAACGTTAGCGGTGGAATACCACATCCGCCCCTTGCGAAAGCAGCTTCAAGTAGCGGGACACGACAGCACTTCCGGTTCCATGAACAGCGCAAAATCAAAGGACCCGTGATTTTTTTCTACTAGCAGTCCCCTTCTGTCCTCTGAGAGTCATGACAGTCTATGCCTATACCCAGAGATAATAGCAGTAGTAGATAACAAAGAGTTAAATTTGTCATGAAGGCAAATGAGTGAAAGTAAATTAGCGACTTTGTTAAGAAAAGGCCTCCTGGTATCCGTATCCAACATGCTAAATGAAAATTACCTGGAGCGAATGAATGAAGCGCACTTGAAGCAGCCTATATTATATAAGCGTTCAAGAAACTTACAAACAGGAAGTGAATCTGTGACAATAATTACGGTTGCAGAATTTAGGATTATTGCACAACAGGGCCTATCCAGAGATTCATTTGGTTGTCTCGTGCTGTCCAAAACGGTGGTTGCTCTTCAAGAGACTTTCAAATAATTAATTTTAGCTTTACTTTTATTGATATATTCCAGCCTCCCTTAGTAGTAGAGAACCATTGGGCCCCTCCGGGGTGGTTTTTTCGAGTCACCTCCCTACCTGCTTCCTTTTTTGCCCTTTGCAAGACAGCTTTTTCTTTACTCTTGCTTCAAAGTCCGATTGGCCACCGAATAAAAAGCACACGGGAAATTTGATGATGCAAGGCGCAGTTTTCCTAGTATGCCCGCCAACCGCCTGAGGTAGCAGCTTTGAGTTCTGAGCGTGCAGCGGGCGTGTAAACATGCCTCAGATCACAGAGTCTGCCACCAAGTGTGAAGCACGTGCTGTAATTGAATTTCCTCATGCTGAAGGGTGCACTACAGCTGAAATTCATCGACGAAGGAGTAATATGTGTTGCGTCACTTTCATGAGCGACAGCAAGGTGCGGCAGTGGTGTAGCGAATTTGAAGCAGGACGCACAGACGTTCATTATGCAGGCTGACATGGAAGGAAGCGTGTGTCAACCGATGGTATCACTCAGCGAGGGGAGCACGCAATTCGAGAAAATGGTCGGGTGACAATTTCAGCGCAGAGTCATTCATTTCCAGAAGATTCGCGCCCAGCTCTCTATAGGAGCGTGAGTGAGAGAGTCGAGTACCGCAAGCTCTCTGCGAGGTGGGCTGCCAACATGACGATTAGTCATCGGAAGACGCCGCGAATGAGCGCTGTCTTAACGTTTCGCCATCGGTACCGTGACTGTGTTCCATTTCGGAACAGCATCGTAGAAAGTCTAAGCAGACAGCTTAAAAGGCAACACCGAACCCCAGTCCGCGCGACGTGATGCCACTTAGCGTCGGCCAGTGAAAGGTTAGAACAATTCCAATTCCTATTTGTTTAATTTCATTCGCGCACAAATCTACGAAAAACTGAACGTGCCTTACGATAAACGCAAGAAAAGTACCTAGGTTGTGCGCACGTCCATACCAGCCAGATCCGAGCTATCTGAGCATTCCGGATAGCATCCATCTTCCATGGACAACAAAGTTGCCTACATTATGTGCTTCTGCGCTACTGCCTCCGCGAAGCTGTCTAGTTCGCCGGCTACGACAGAATTGGAATTAGACTTCAGATGGCCGTTGTCCGCTTACTGTATATTTAGCCGTCTATCTCGAACACGCCCCATGATGAACGAGATTTTTTTGGCGCGATAGCCACAGGCGACGAGAGTGGCGCCGGTTTCGAGACTGCATTCACAAAAGCGCAATCCAAACAATGAAAGCATTCTGATTCCCCGGTCAAGTTAAAATGAACCTTCTCCAGCCAGAAGCGTATGGCCGTTGTGTTTCAAGATAGAAATGTAGTTCTCTTGTCAAAATTCATAGAACCTGGCGCGACCATTACTGTACCCTCATACAGAGGTACTCCTGAACGTCTACGAAGGGCAATTCTGAACAAGTGAAGAGGAATGTTGTCATCAGGCGTTGTCCTTCTTTATGACAATGCCCAGCTGCACAGTGTAGCTGCAGCAAAGAAGCTCCTGCAGTGTTTTTGGTGGAATGTGTACGAGTAATCACCGAGCAGCCCCTGACTTAGCTCCCACTCATTGCCACCTCCGTGCTTGCATGAAACACTTGCAAGGAGGATAGGAGTTTTACTACGACAACGAGTAGTAGACCAGCGTACAAGTTTTGTTGAAAGCACAGGCAGCTGTCTTCTGCGAGGATGGTATAGGAACTTTAGCACCGCGCTACGACAATTGTCTCAGTCGAAACGATGACTATGCAGAGAAGTAGCTAGTATGCGTGCCTAAGTATTTCAAATGAAGCAGTTTTAACTTTCACTATAGTTCCTAATTCGCGACTGGTCGCACTTTGAAAAAAAATATGTCTCGTGTATATATTTCTTTTCATATCGTGTCTGTATATTGCCAACAACACTACAAAAGTACTAATCTATCCACATGGTTGTCTACCTTCATTTTTTTTCATCACAGGAACCTATGACGTCGTTCCAGTCATGGCCTTTTGCAGCTGCTTTTCCTTTCGAAGTCGCAAGCGTAGCGAACCTAAGTCGTAAAAGTAGTGAAACATGCCCCTTCGTTCAATAGGAGGCCATCGCGTTGCAGTTTGTAGCGAAGTGGGCAGATTTTGTTAGAATAACTGCAGTGGCACTGGGAAATTTACGCAATCTGCGAGCTTTCCTTCCAAGCGCCCCGATCTAAAAGCGAATGAGGCACAATGGGACGATGCCACTGAAGCGTTTGCAATGGCCGGGCATTTTCGTTTCCAATCTGGGTGGTGTTGCAAGAACGTCGGAGCGACTGAGGAAGTTTGTCACTGAGCGCTGGCTAGTACACTTCTGCCATCTCTTTCACGTCATTGCCAGCAGAAGCCACACTTAGAAGGATCGAGTCGGGCAGTCAGCCTGAACATACGAGCCATGAGCCCTTAAAAAGCAAACAAGAAAAACGCGCAGAAAAATATCGAGGCAAATTCTCTCGACATCAGTGGAATGCTTCTGAGTGTACGGGATAGATTGCGATGCAAATGACAACCTTGGCGTAGAACGTGTACACGAATGCAGAATGAAAGTATGTTTGCAAGAAATGAACAGGAAATGGTAAAACTTAGTGAGCCCGCCTCATAGGGGTTTAAGATAAGCGCATCAATTTCAATCCTTAAAAAAGAAATATCCAGGCAAGGATAAACGTGAATGCTGTAAATGTTACCAAAAAGTTTTTTTCAAGCGTACGTTAAGCAAGTATTTATATCGCATCTTCTTTACATCTCTATACTTCAGTTACTAATTTAAAATCACAGAAACAACAAGAAAGTACGGATTCTGACAATACGGTCAGATCTACTTCAGTAATTGGAAATATTACCAAGTGGTTCCTTTATTTTATTATAAATATACATTTTCGGCTGACTTGTCGCCTTAAAAGAAGGCGTATACGTTTCTAAAACCTGTCATAAATTTACTGTGAGCACTAAAAGAAGCGCCTGACTATCGATGGACAAGTTGCCTGAACCCGATATTTGGCTCTTCCACAGAGACAACATAAACTGAAAGAAAACAGAAAAAAAAAGTCAGACAGCCTAAATCGCCGTGGGCGACGTAAAATGCCATGCATAGTTATGCGTAAATACCATTGCGTATATTAGCAAGACTTACAGACGTTACGGTATGTTTCCTTGTCGCTGACCATTTTCATCTAAGGAGGAGGTAAGGTGGTGGATGAGGAAAAGAAGGAAATGCTCGGATGTCCACCAAGTGCGCTCCCAGTTTGCTATCCTGTGCTGGAAGAGGAGAATTAAGGGTATGAAATGAAAAAAAAAGTCCGCCAGAGCACCGAGGTTGTCACCTACCTTGGGCACACAACTTAGGGGCGGCGCCAGGATTTTTTGGCTGGGGGGGCATCCACGACAAGTAAGTTTCATCAGGGGGGCAGAAAGGCTAGGAACATATGCGTTGTGTTTTGACTGTGCTTGCTCTTGGGGGGGCAGGCGGAAATTTGGGGGGGGGGGGGGGGCTCGAGCTCCCCCCATACCCCCCGCTGGCGCCGCCCCTGGCACACAATGTACGTACAGTCAACTGCAAAATTTACGGACCACGCGAGCACGTGGCCAAGAGCCTGTTCCCAAAATTTCCTCTATGCCAGCGACGATCAACAGCAGCGCTACCTCTGCGAAACGCTTCCCTCTCTTAATCAATGGCCTGGTTATTTTCCCACTTGGGCACAAATATTTTGCACCTTTCTCGTTTTGATGCCACGCGCTCTCCGGCAGCCATGGATACGTGCTTTTGTAGCCAAGAGCAATTTATCAGCATAACCGGTTACCAGTCATCATGATTCTCACAATGTTATACTTTATACACAACCGGCAGACCGTTAGAGACGCGCCGTAATAGCTTTGATTCTGCTGTAAAAGTAGAAGTGTGGTGGTCATAGTGTAAATAAAAGCTTTAGTTGGAAACAACGAAACGCAAAATGGGGGAGCCTTAAGCTTCGCCTTTAAGAATTGAACGCGATAGCGATATCCTGACCCGAGTGCGTACTTCAATCACTTACTGCATACTATGTAAAGGGTAGCATGTTTTAAACTACGAGCGATTATGAGCGGCAAATGTTTTCGAGCTTGCTATGCACCCACTAAGAGATCTTAAGGGAATACGCGCAGTAACGTGTGTGCGTTTTGTAATGGGTGGCCGGCTTTGAACCATGATGTTATTGTGATATTCACATGTTCTGACGCCCGATGGCAATGTACGCTAGTACCACGCATTACTGCGATATTATTGTTGTATTGTGACCCGTGTATACAGGACGCGTGTGTTTGTAAAGCATGAAAGTTATTTTCATTGCATTTCCAAGCATAGGAAGTTATTTTCAATGTAACTCCACGCAGAAGCGTGGTTGTGTGGTAGAACACCTGCTTGCCATGCAGACTGCCTGGGTTCGATCCTCACTCGGACCCGAAATTTTTTAGTATTTCTTTTATTTGCATCTTTCTCGATTTTTCGGTCACAGACAAGATAACGATTTTTCGCTGACAACCAACGACACCGACGCCGACGCCGGAATTTCTGCGAAACGAGCTCTTTAACGATATCGCGTTAAAATGCGGTGCGCGGTAGTAGAAGATTTATATGCCAGTCAATAACACCCGTTTCCAGCCTAGAGCTGCGATCGACGGTAGGTGGCGCAATGCGAGGTAACGCGGAAAGGCACTTTAACACGCGCTCGCGCCATCTGTAATCTTTTGCGGTTGACTGTGCGTGCTGACAGCCTGTATTGACGAGCGCACAACAAATTTTCCCACGAATATGGACGATCGGACAACTTACTACCTGTTTCTTTCGGACCAAGTGACCACTTATATCGCTGGAGGTGCGCACGTAAGGAAATCTTAGACACTGCGTATATGATGTTGCAGCACATCAATTTATGACTCCGTACACAAAAGTGTTGCATTGATGGCCACAAAAGCACCACTCGATTGTGCCCCCTTCAAAGATAGACAGACAGATAGATAGATAGATAGATAGATAGATAGATAGATAGATAGATAGATAGATAGATAGATAGATAGATAGATAGATAGATAGATAGATAGATAGATAGATAGATAGATAGATAGATAGATAGATAGATAGATAGATAGATAGATAGATAGATAGATAGATAGATAGAAAGAAATGTGAACACGATGTTTCATTGCGTGAATGTAAATGGCGTTAGGACTTTGATTTTAACATTACTGCAATACTCGCTTGTTTTTTTACTTTGATCAGATCGTCTCATCCGCAAGAACTGTAAGCCAACCCGGCGCAGCCCACCCGGAAACGTTTGGGAAACTTCACGATCGTATTAACCGCTCTGTTAAGATCAGATGCACGTTGGGAGTAGTCGAGTTTATTCCAGAATTAAGGCGAGCACAATCGAGAGCGCTGAAAGGGTGGGTCACGCATGGAAAAAACCCGACGCGTTCAACAGCCGATTGCTTTATCGACCACCTACAAATGTCACTGCTATCGCTGGACTGTCTGTGTTGCTCCTTTTTGCTGGTACAGGCTCAGCCACAAAGCCGGTCAATCCTGACAGTCGTTGGTTTGCCTACTTTCACTGTCACAAAAATGCTGTAATATGATAACAACCCGCAATATAATTTTATAGGAAGATCATTTTATACAGGATTCAGTTTGATAACTATTGCTGGAAGAGAGAGATGGAGAACATTTATTGATAAGTGGATAGTTAGTGAAGTTGGGAGGATCCCTCATTCTAGGACCCCACTGGCTTGGACCGGCCTTGGGTCCCGGACGACAAATTGGAACTCAAAATATACTGTAATTGGTGTTTCTATGACATTAGTAAAGCGGTTGTTTATCTGAAAATCTAAAAATAAAGAAGTGAACTCGCCAGCGCCGAGTTAAACCACCCTTCCCAGAATTTTTTAACGTCAGTTCCAGCTACTCAAGGGTTTAACAGAAGTACATATTGCAATCTAGAGCAACGCTGACATGAAATCACAATAAAGCTATCCAATTTCTTTAAGTTCTACTAGTGCAAACTCAATTTTTGTGACCTTGATAGACAAAGATAAACATAGGAACACTGTCCCTGCGGACTCTATAAAAGTAAGAAACATGCCTTGAACTATCACACCAGCACGACTGGCTGGCAGAGTTAATAGCGAGGCATGTGCCGCGCTGACAGCACAGCCTTGCACAGAGGAGTTCTGACAACACAACTCCAGGAAAGAAGAAAAAAAAGAGCACGCCAAAGCAAGCAGGCACGTCGGAAGTTCAGCGAGCAATTACGACAGGCAAGATAATGCCTTCTTCCGTTCACAAACTTTTCGGTCGCACGCCTGCTCTTTCTGCGCGCTGTAACCCGGAAACAAGACTGCGTTGCTTCGTTTTCAGGGCTCATTTAACGCGGGAACCTCCACCTAGGGATTCACGCTCTGTCAGAAAGAAGTGGGGAGCGATTCTGAAGCAAAATCACTGTACTTTAGGTTTGCTTAGTTCCTTCTTCCCTCCGTCCTCCACATTCTTGTTGATGCACTTATTTTGTTTTGGACGCTAGAGACAAAACAAAGCCTTCACGGAAGATTAAAATCAGCACAAGGTCAAGATATGCTGTCGACGCGTACCGAGGAAAGACGTGTGGAGCAGGGAAGCGAACAAAAACCACTATGCGCGAAGTGTTTGTGTCTAGTACTTAACTTCTCAGCCCGCCATGCCGAGGTACAGGCACATATTGAACTGCTGCATGCCTTTCCCATTTCTTTGGTTTCTGCATTTGCGTTATTGATGGTCAGCTAGTTTCACTCTCACCGCTGATGAGTCCGCGATGCACTTTATACAATGGATGAAGAAGCAGCAGCTCGGTTTCGCACAAACGGACGAGCAGCTGTCTTTCCTGCCACGAGCCCCGTGTGGCCGCCAGCTCGTTGAAGGACCCGAGCACACGTACCGCCTATGATTTTCGTCATCCCAGGCGTAAACGGTGTTGTTAATTTTCATCTTATCAAACGTGAGCATGACTTTGTGACTTGATATAGTGGTTTTGGGACGCAAAACCTGAGCAATTTTCATACAAAGGGATCTTGGTTCGCTGAGTAATGCTTCGCATTTAACGTTGGGAGTTTGAGTGAAAAAGAAAGCCAGGCCTTTTTTAGCGGCAAGCAGATGCCGAAACACGCATCCACGTCTTTGCTGGAACCCAATTCGCGAAAAAAATATTACATGAATATCGTCTCCTTAACGCATGTAATAACAAGACGAAAGGCTTTAATGTCTCATACTCGCGTCTGTCCGTCCGTGCCCTGGCACAGTGCCAGCTGTGGCCTGTCCCCCCTCACACTCTCTCAGCAATTTACGTAATGGCACAGTGGCGCATAGGAACAGTTGTGGCCTCTCCCCCTTACATTCTCTCATCAATCACCGGATTGCTGAGGGAGTGTAAAAAAAGCAAAAGGAAAAAAGAAAACAACAGAAAAAAAACACAAGACGAAAAAAAAATAAAAAAATAAAAATAAAAAAAAAGACATGGCATAGTCAGTCGAATGGCCACAGGCTTTCGCCGAACACACTCTGGAATTTCAAAAGTGTCCTTCAGTTTTGCGTGACAGGCATGTAGATTCGCACCAGCTGTCGGAATACGTGTACTGCACAAACAATAGTGGGCGTTTAAATGTTCGTCTCGTAGAAAGTGCTCAAGCATGATTAATTATCACTATAAGCGACATCATGAACAAAGTATGCAGCTGCGCAAGTGCGTGTAGCACCTTACGAACGCGTAGTCGGTACTTCGCCGATTCGCAAACAGAAGAATTATAGCGAAGTGAGTAGTTCGGAACTGTACTGGCTGTAGGCATTCTAGGAACATTCGAAACAGCCTATTTTACGCGCACAGACAGTGGTTTCCTTGCGGCACGGTTGAGGTGTCCACCGAGATGCGAAGCCACGCAAGCATTGCGAAGTTGGCCCGATTACCTATCACGTTCTACGCTTGAACATTAAACGCAAGCGTCCTCCAAGTTTTTAGTTCTTCGGCGAGACCTAGTCAGTTGAATGACGATATATATACAGCATGCCTAACCACGAATTGTTCATTATCAGCTCCGTACTATTCCTATGACGAAACTCTCCGACATACATCGCTGAAATTTCCAGTTAACTGACTCCCAATATCACTGGCAGATCAGAACTAACGACAAAACTTGAGCAGAACATATGTTTCCACATTTTGTTGCATAACAGTCTACCGCTCTCATGTTTCGTTTATCAAATCAAATCAATTCAATTCAAATCTTTATTTCCACCATGTAGGTACACATGCAAGACAACGAAAAAAAAAAACCTGGCTAGAGGAGGCTTGACTATCCGCAGCCCAACGTTATGTATGGCGGGTGGTCAACAGCAAAGAAAAACAGTCAATTAACAAGCGAAAACATGATTAGTACCGAATAAAATACACAATAGCCTGAAAAAAAGCATACAGAAATACCAAAATACAGCGCCAGGAGGAATGAAATTAATTTTCTTCTATAAATATCGATCTGAGTTTTGCTGAGAAAACAATCAATTAACAAGCGAAAACACATAATTAGTGTAGAATAAGATACACAATAGCCTGAAAAAAAAGCATACAGAATTACAAAAATACAACACCAGAAGGAATGAAATTAATTTTTCTTCCACGAACATCGATCTGAGTTTCAATGAGGAAGAAACAAACAAATCCAAATTAATTAACTGAAAATGGTTTAACAATGATGGTGAAGAATAACAAAAAAGCTCTATATATGGCAGTTTTCAAACGGGGTGTGACAACATTCCAATGCTCTCTGTGTCTTGTTTGATAGCTGTGCTCATTTGTTTCTAAATGTGCTAGGGCATGTATTTATGTAGATTATTTCTCACTTCATATTTAAATCTACAACTCAACCGATAACAGTACAGTTTGTGAGCTGTTATACTACGAGTTTTATGGAAGAAACCTGTGGTGGTGGCATCGTACTCAGCATTGTAAACATTACGTAGATATCGTTTCTGCATAACGTAGGTTTTTTTAGATTAGAAAATGTAGTTGTGCCCCAGACATGTTGGTAATAGTTAGTATGTGAATAGGAAAAAGAATTGTAAACTAATATTTTAATTGTCGTTGAGAGAATGTATCTGAGGCGGCCCTCTAGTCCAGTTGTTCGAGATAGTTTTGTTAGTACCAAATGCGCGTCATATTCCCAAGACATGTGCGCACTAAATACAACGCCAAGGCATTTAAATTGGTCAAGAATATCAACTGGAACACAATTAAAAATGGGGCCTGCATGAGAAGGAATTGGCTTATTTTTGGCTCGAGATATAACCGCCTTTGTTTTATTGCCATTAATCTTCATTGAGTTGTACGACGACCACTGTTTCAGTTGAACTAATGTGTCACTACAATTAGAGATAAGGTAGTCAATGTTATTGCCAGAAAAAAATGTAGTCGTGTCGTCTGCATATATGATAAACTTTGCATTATTATTAATGTTAAAGATCTCATTTATATAAATGTTAAACAGGAAAGGCCCCAAAATACTGCCCTGTGGAACACCACATAGCAGTGGCAGAAGTTCCGATCGCGAGCTGTTTATATGATCAACTTCTCGCCTACGGTACAAGTATGACCGCTGTAAATTTAACCCTCAACCCTGTATGCACAAATATCTAACTCACTTAACAACGCCTGATGATTTACCAAGTCGAAAGCTTTAGAAAAATCAACAAATAAACCAATTACTTTTCTCTTCCTTTCATATTCTATTAAAATATATTCTTTCTGGGGTAGCAAAGCTAATGATGTTGGCCTGTTTTTCAAGAACCCAAATTGATGTGGTGTAATATATTAGACCTTTCGACAAAATTAAAGAGTCTACAATGAATTATTTTTTTCAAGAGTCTTTGAAAAAAAGGGTAATACGGTTGCAGGGCGGTACTTCCCTAATTCATTTCGATTCTCCTTTTTAAAAACACTGCTACCTTGGCTATTTGCCTTTTAATGGAAATGTTGATGCACTTAAACACTTATCAAATGTGTTTGCAAGAACTGGTGCGATTATGTCTCCTATGAATTTCAAGGGTTTTATTTGGATTTCATCGATCTCTGCTGCTACTGTTTTTCAAATTTGTGATTGGTTAAATCACTTCCTGCACTGTGACTAGCTGCAGAAATAAAGTTTTATGATTTCTCATGTTCATATATTGACATGCTCTGTGCGACTAGCTAAAGTACTCATATTGGTAAAACATTTATTGAAAGCCTCAGCCAAACACCCTACGCAAGTCTCTTCCTTCTATTGCAAATTTGTTAATTCTGTTTACTATTACTACAACGATGCAGTAGCACGTTTAATTTGTCCCAAAGCAGATCGTTTGGAGCGTTATTCACATCCACAAAAGACGAGAAGTACTCTTTTCGTGCGATGTGCAGGTTTGTTGTTAATTTGTTGCGGTATCTTTTGAAATTGTTCAGGTCCTCAAGATTGTAAGTTCTAAGAAGTTGTCTGTAGAAATTGTTCTTTGGTCTCATTTGTTGGTAGAGTTCATGAGTTACACATGGTTTCCTAATTTTCCTATTTCTTTTGCGTTTTTTGACAGGAAATCAACTTCGTAGGCACTTTTAAATATATCTGAAAATCCATTGTATGCATGGTCAGCATCATAAAAATTCTGGATCCTGCACCAGTCGGCCTGTAGCAGTCCTTTCTAAATGCGTTAAGAGTCGTATCACTTATAGACTGGCAGAAGCTTTGTGCAGGCGGGCTTTTTCTTGGTGAACTCGCATTATTGAGACAGAAAAACACAGGAATGTGGTCACTAATATAACATGGCAAAGCACAAGCTTTTATCACCGATAATTAAAAATTTGTTATTAATATATCTAACACTGACTGACACTCAGTTGTTATTCTCGTCGGAGCGTTAATAACATTTTCTAACCCATAGGGCAGTAGAATATTTCTAAAATTTGTACTATCTGAAATATTCACTCCCATATCAATGGTATAATCGCCTGCCGCAATCAACATGCACCTGCTTTCTACAGCATACAAAAGAAAGCGTTCATAAAATTTAAAAAAATGCAGGGATATGCCCACATGGTGGCAGATAAGATGAGTAGAGCACTTTATCTGCAAATAAAGTCAGCACCTCACAATCGCGGGACATGACACTGAATGCATCTGCTAGTTCGAAATTCATTTGTTCTTGATTTAGTATAGCAGCACCACCCCCCCGCCACCAAAAGGTCGGTTGACATAATCAAATCAGATCAAATCAAATTTTTATTTTCCAACAAGCCTTTGTCAACCAGTTGGGGGGTCCCTCAGGCGAAAAGCGCTTATAAAACCACTTGAGAGCGTCTGTTATAGCCTTCCATTCTAAAGACGTCACACTCCTTTGTGCTCCATGTTTCACTGAACATAATAACCGAAAACTGAAAACGAAATTGACTGAAAAATTCTTCTAATAGAAATATTTTGTTTGGAATAGATCTGGCGTTTAAATGCACACATTTCAGTCTATGCGAACACCAGGCCGTTCAAATCACCTGGCGAGTAGAACTCGTGCTCAGACATCTTTACAATCTTTCGGTACGATAACACTGGTCGGACGCATTCTCTGGGCTGAAGGCGATCAAGGCACTCGCGACACTTGACGTGAATTGCGTTCGCCCCGTCCAGTGCCTCCTCTATCTTTCTGTGCCTGGGCGAAGGAGCGGAGCGCAATGGAAACCGGCCGTCGGCGTTAGTGCGGCTTTTAGCCGGCAGGCGCCGCCACCGGAGTAGACCCGCCGCCGCGTCGTCGCTCGCGGAAACGAACGCCGTGGCTGCATTCGAAGCTGCTATGTGGTTCATTATTCGGCTGTATTCGCGCTGTTTAAAATATAATGAAAACTTGCAAACGGAAATCAGGAAGCACTTGTCGTTCTGGGCAACCAGGCCATTTCAAAGGGGTGTGTCGTTCACGGCTTTTTGAGGCAGGCGCTCGCGCGTCGTCTGCTAGGCCGATACCAGAGAGCGCATGCCAGTGATGCACGCTGGTGATTACTTTGTCACCGTTATGTTCGCTTGACTGAGAGTCAGTTTTTGACTGTCTGAAAGTCGATTTTGGAAAGCAGCATTTGCCAGGAGCTAATACTGAAAGCTTGGGCGTTCAGAGTTCCCTGATGCATGCTACCATCTGGCGTAGCACATTTTACGCAAGCCTGGAGTTCATGCGCTAAATAGCACGAAATGTCACTAGACTGCTTCCCGGGATATACGCGATCACCCGTTCCTTACGTAAAGCTGTTGAGAATTAGATTTGTTGCCACCGAGGGGAAGCAACAGCTGCTGCCTGAAAATTAGGAACTATGCCAGGTGATTTCATCATTCCCGTGTTAAAGCAATTAAATCGTAGTAGTACGAAAAACAAATCAAAAACAGCCGCATATGATTCCTGCAACTCTGGCCGATGTGTTGAACAGCTGCTGTTGTTCAAGCCTAAAGCCGTAGTGCCGACTCTCAACTTGAGCCAATGTGATAGGCGTGAAAAATGTTGCCTGTTGTAAGTTGCTTGAGTTCGTCCTTGTATTCGTCGGCGGATTGTGCAAGCCTCAACATGGCCCCTCGGCTCTGTTTCTTTTCTCTTCCATTTGGCCTTTTCGGTAGTGAGCAAAAGTATAAGCCCAATGGCTGTCGGCCTGGACGCTTTTGTCGCGTAGGCCAGCCTGTCCAGCCTTGTGTACACATTCATTGTGACACTGTACATAAGGACATTGTCGGTTGTCTTGGCCTGTAGCGATATATGTGGTGTCCATGGAATCAGATTCTTCAACTTCGGGACCTAAGGTCACCGGTGCACATGGCAGCGATCGCGAGGCAGCGTTGCTACTGGTACATTCATTCGTTGACAGTTCGGACGCAGCACGGCCACGTTTAGTGGTGTTTGCCGTGCTTGGTTCAGTTGTTACCTTGGGCTGCAAACGTGAAGGGTAGTCTGCAAAGACCGACGCTAGCATCCTTCTTGAGCCGCCGCTTCTTATATTCTATGAAATTTTCGGGTCGTAAATGACGGCAATATTCTGGAGTAGTTTGAAGATGTATAAGGAGACCAATTATTCATCCTAATTACTGCAAGCCACCTCTCCCGAATGCCAGCGGCAGCTGGACTTTCAAGGAACGACAGCCGAACAGGGTGTCAAGGCGAAAGTCATATATATATGCCTCATCGAATGTGAAAATTGACCGTCGGCAACGTCCAGCGGTGTTTCGCGTCGGAGGCGTCAACACGAGTAATTCGAGAAATCATCATTACGTGATGACGTCATCATATGACGTCACATATCATAAAATTTTGTGACATCATCGTGACGTCACATAACGTGACGCCGTGTTCATATTACACCTTCGCTTGGTCAAAGCGGGCCGATCACGGAGGCGGTGCACAACCAGCTGAAATTCAGAAAGCTTGCAGCAAGAAAACCACATTAGGTGCACATGTTCACTGCATTGACTGGGAAGAAAAAAGCAGACGATCGCTTTCGCCTTTCAATCGTCTAAGGTGAATGCATAAGGGACCCAGTGTTTTTTTTTCTTTATCAGTAAAGGTAAATAAAAAAATGACAATCGGCATTCCTTTCCGTTAGATTTGCAGAGTGGTACTCAACAGTATAGCATAACGAGGCATGCAAATGACGTGGTTGAAGTAGCCTGGAATAGAAAATGAAACGCGAATACTATCAAACTCGAATGCAAGTATAGAATTGGCAGCATGGCCTGACAGACTGCCTGCGGAATATGTACAGTGGGCATGGAAAGAAACACGAACATGCGGCATCTACATTCTTTGCTGTTTCGCATTTATTTTTAAGCGGTTGTAGCCTGGATAATTCACCAAAAGACAGAGTCATCCATGATAAAATCAAGGACTATTTAGCATAATTTTATTGCCACCACGGTGACAGCGTGATAAAAACAGCGCGCAGCTATGTTCGCGTTTTTTTTTCTATCCCTCCTGCACTTGTGAAAGCTTGCGAGAAGCACGAATGCCATTCAACTCGGATGCAAACATGCATTTGCGAGCTTCGTAGTGCGCACGGCCGTTCAGCGCCAGCTTTCCGTGGATGGATGGATAGATGGATGCTATGAGCGTCCCCTTTATAACGGGGCGGTGACATGTCTGCCACCAGGCTCGGAAAAAAAAAAGAAAAAAAAAACTTTCTTGTTTCATATTGGCCTAATGCCTTATCTACATTGATTAAATCTATGTTATTATACCAAAAAATATAAATTCACGGTCGATCTCTCTGTCTCTTAAGGCAGAATGACCTTATGTTTTCCCATTATTTATTTTTGTACTTTAATTATCTCTACATTTCTGCCACCAATACGCTAACCGTCTCTTACTTATTTCTATCGCGGACGTGTTCAGCTTTCCATTGTTGTCCCTAAAACCGAAGACTTCATGTAGACTCATGCCAACACGTATACCTGGGCGAATATCGCCACATTCAATCAGTACATGTTCCATCGTTTCCTTAGTTCCCTCACAGCAGGTACATTGTTCTTCTTCGTTACTGAATCTCGCTTTATAACTACGCGTTCTAAGGCAGCCCGACCTTGCTTCAAACAGTAAAGCGCTTTCCCTTGAATTATCATAAAACTTTGCCCTCCTTATTCCGTTTTTTCCATTTCGGTAGTTACTGAGAGCCGGCTTCTTTTCCATCGCTGTCATCCAATAAGTCCTCTCCGCCTCTCTGACCTTCCGCTTAATGCTCCTTGTTGCCATATCGCCCGCACTGCTAGCCGTATATTTACTGGTGAGCCTCCTAGTTCTTTTTCTCCACTGCATGCCAACGCTTTTTCTATACAAATAGTAGTCTACTCGCGCAGCGCCGCCACGCGGCAGCGGCGAGCGGAGGTGGAGCGCGCGCTCGACGGCCCGCGGAGAGCGTTCGCCCAGGCACTGAAAAAATAGAGGCGGCGCTGCCCCATCAGACCTTCGCAAAAGAACTTTTTCATGCGTGTACCATGTATATTGAAACCCAGATGATGTGGCCCAGCTTTTTGTTGCTTGAAACAGCTCCCTGTTGTGACGAGTCAGGTTTTCCTGGATCAACATGCCCGGATGACCATATTTTAGTTTGTTTTCTTGTTTTTTTTCGTTCAGCCATGAATCGCTGACTGCCTGTCTTGTGAAGCGCACGATTATTCCTGGTATCTTATCTTTCTGTGCAGGCAGCCTGTGAACTGAGGCAATATCTTGCTCGACCAAGTGAGGTGTTTCCAGAATGTCTGCAACTTGATGTATAACTTTGTGCAAGTTTTCAGCGGGCACAAAAGACATTCCATGAATTTCAAAATTAAGCTGTCTCGAAACTTCAGTTCGTTTACTTCTCGCCGTAGCTGTGCCAGCACCAACTGGTTCTCACCGCCCCATTTCTGCAGTTCCTGCAGCTGCTTTCTGAGCATTTGATTTCATTTTCTTGCTCACCACTTGTATTTTTGAGTTCCTCAAAACTTTCAGACATGTGCTCAACATATTGCTCCATAGTTTTGACTAGAGCCACAAGAGGTGGCAGGATTTCTAGTTTCTGATTTATAGATACAAGAATGGCTCTTATATGCGTAGCTATTTTGATTTCATCATCGCAGCTACCATTTTGTATCGAGCTTCGACAGTTTTTGCATCGCTATGCTTTTTTTTTGCAGTTTCGGACTTTCCTTTGAATTACTTCTCTGCTATCCCCGCACACTTTCCAAAATGATACTCGTGCGCACACTGAGAAGAAGTTACACGACTTTCATTCTGATGAAGTGCCTCATTACAAGCAGAGCAGACAAGAGACAATACTTGAAGCAGAGAAAAAGGTCATAGTGAACCCCGCAGTGCGGAAATAATTGCTAAATAAAGGCAAAATTTTTGGCAGCTACAGCAGCAGGGCGGGCGCCGTTACATTAATTGGGAAATTCGAGAGAAATAAACTAGCCTGCACAATTTTGATAGCAGTGTAAGCGATGTTCGCAGTTTGCTGCCGCCTCTGCCAAATAGTTGCGCCCCAAGGTCAGGTTATACTAAATGCACATATAAATGGACGTTCAAACTTATTTCACTTTCGCGCTATTCGCAAGACGCTTGCTGCTAAAGCATGAGAATATGTACTGAAACGAACGTGTGCAAAGGAAACGTAAATCTTAATGCAGAAGATGTACGCAAGAGATAAACTGAAATCTCATGGTTGCGCTCACGAAAATGTCTTCCGGTCTAACGCCTAAGTACCCAGCCACCTGGACCCACACAGAGCGGACCGATGGAAGCGTTAGAGGAGTAGGCAAACAAGGATTCAGAAGACTATATGTCTCTTCCTTAATGGTAACCCACAGTCATGTATGTTCACGCGCAGGTAGCACATGTATTTCTAGCACTTTCCTTGGGCCTTCTTATTATTGTATATTGAAGATCGCTATGAAACATCGGCGTTTTCACGTGTGGGCTGTTCCATTTGATATGTTTTTGTAGGAGAATTGCCTTGGACATGTACACAACGTCCTCATGTCATTTCCAGTTCCAGTTACGTGGAGTGCTTGTCCACATACGCTTTTCTTGGCCCAGTGCCCATCTGCGCAACCATACTCAAGAGAGTGGAGCTTCTTTCTAGCTTTGTGTTTTCCTTTGAGGTTGCCCAGATTCCTGCGCTCTCATAAGTTTATCAGCATTGTCGCCCGCACTTAAGGTTCGCGAATATAGGCCAAGAGTCGCAGCTAAAATTATTGGCTTCTGCCCGAAGCTAACATACACCGAAGGGATCGTTCCACCTCTAATCATTAAATTGAAATGATTGTCATTACACCAGTACACACATTTTGCATCTTTCCACAGCTTAACTGTAGTAACAGATTCCTTCATAGGGGCATGGACAAAGTCATGGACTGAATAATTTCACTAACTTTAGAAATCACGCGAATCATCCATGGCAAGGTTTTATCTTAGGATGAAGAATGTGATCATGTATTGTGAAGGCTTAATATGTAAAGCGAATCTTTGCTGCAAGAAGGAACTAATAGAGGCGCATGACCACTTACCCCAAAACACATATGAGACTTACGCTACACGATACTTTTGACGTAAAATATATCACAAGGGAGCCTCCTTATCATAATAATGGTTCGAATTTCACCTCCCAAATCTACCCTATTATAGACCAGGGGTTCTCAAGCATGTTGGTCCTAAGGAATCCTGCTAAGCTCCATGAAGTGTCAAGGAACTCCCTACCCCCCCTCCGTTTTCATGCAAGCATTTTTCATTTGGTTCGCGCTACATTCACGCGCAATAAATTCAAAAGAAATACATAGAATAAAAAAATTATTCCCTGAAATACAGCTGAACTCACTTTCCTTGCACCGACAAATCGATGCGCGACTCAATAATACAGAGGGCCAGCCGCATGTCAGCTTCTAGATTCAGCCTATTCCTGTGCTTACTTTTTCAGATAGGCTAGTGTCGAGAATGCCTGCTCACAAGCATGTTAATGCAAATGGCTGCAGCATGTCAACTGCCGTATCTTCGGCACCTATCTTCAAGCAGGAGGAATGCGCATGAGGATAATATAAGACCTCCGAGATCAAAGGGCAACAGCTTAACTGCGTGGCCCATTTTCGGAGTCTGGCTGGCTACAAGCTGCTGGTGGGATTCATTGCGCAGCTCACGTGTTTCTGTTATACAGTGAGATGTTCTTATTGGTATTTGCGCGTGAGTAATTCAGGCGATCAATCTGACCTCGGTTTCCGCCATCTAAGTGACTTGGTGTGTGCGGAACCAAGGAAAATTTATTACTGGCTAGCGGAACCCTGAGGAGGGTCCTGAGGAACCCCTAGGTTCCGCGAAACCCACTTTGAGAAACCATGTGATAGACTATGTATCTTGAAAATGAACTATTGGTTTACGCTTTTAAGTAGAAACCAAACCGACGTGTCGACGGAAAAGTGTCTGTGTAATCAGTATTCAGTCCTTTTACATGTCTGTCTATTCTTTGAGATTCATACTTATTGATGGGTCCTATTATTTCTTGAATAACGGCTTCATAAGGTTAGGCCGATCAATCAGATGAGACCAAGGTGAAACAAAAGCAATAAAGAATGAGGTGTCATTTTATCGAGTATTAATACACATGTTTGTTACTTTCAGAGTTATTCACCTTTCAGAGGCTTGCTCTTAAGTTCAGTATATCCTGTCCAACACGGTGAAACAGTACCGCGAAATTCGCCCAAGGTGGAAAAGAGGTACGAAAATGAAAAAAAAATTCAGTTCCCCCATTCGTAGCACAAAGCTCAAATACAACCCTTGTGTTGAGCTTGGAATGTAGCGGAAGGCTCCAAGCTTTGCACAAGAACACCCCGAACAGTTTCGATGAACGTTCCAGAAAAAAAAAGAAATGGCGTGCCAGCGATAGTCTCTATGCAAAAAAACCTAATGCAGCGGCAAACCTCTGAAACTTATAGTGTAAATAGGAAGCAAAATAACCGAACTTTCTGCGCTCCTTTGCGACTGCTTCTTCCCATTGGTAAGAATCCTCCGTAAAGACTGGTGTGTCGTCCATGACAATGACGTTTCCTTGGGCCAGAAAAGAAATCTCTTTACTCGGCGAACGAATTTTGTCTACAGACGTGTTCCCATCAATGATAAAGCGCGGTCACCAATTCACTGCGACGACGTGGCTGCGTGCGATTGCCCAACGCATAAAAAGCAAGCTACGTACCAAAGCTTCCTTTGATCGCCATCTCCCGAAAGCATTTTTTTTTCGTTATTGCCTTCTGCATCGTTGCATACCCACCTCTTTAACAATGTCCACCGAGGTGAACACGCGCCCTGATCTGTGTTTGGCAGAACCATTTCCTACGCCAGGACATTTCCATTTTCATATTTCCTCGACACGGTGTTGTTTGATCGAGCGAACAAATGAACACAAACGCACAATCTGAAAAATGAACACAAAACGAAACGTAGTCAATTCCTTTCTCTTCATGGAGGGGAACGACCAACAAGCACGCTTCAAACGGAGAAACATTTTACTTGTGCCGTGCGTGGGATTTCGAACCACGTTTATTTTGTTCATGCTTCAGATCCACAGAGACAACTCCCCGATAAAGATGTCTTTTTTTTCCTTCCTACCACGAAGAATTGTGCTCTCTCTGGAACGATGCCAAATGGAAACTCGCTGACCGTGGGCAACAACACAACTAGTCCGGGCAGCGATGACATTCGACAAAATAGGTGCTTCGAGCGCTGCCTGAAGAGGAAAATCGCAGCTTGCAAAGGCGGCGCAATGCCAAAGACACAACAAAGCTGATGGGAACCTATATTTCTGCTGTTTTGCCAACTTTACAAATTTTCCCTTCACTTCATCCTCATTTCTTTCTTCTTCTCCCTTCTCTGTGTTTATTTGCAGTCTTTTTTTCTTCCGTTTATTTTTTATGTATTTATTACTATCTCTCTATGTATTTCCTTCTTTCTTGCTCTTTCTATCTTTCTTCCTCCTTCAACTATTTCTCTCTAACTCCATTGCTTTCTGTCTCCTTTCTTTGATTCCTTCTCTTTTTCTCTTTTCGCGTTCCTCTATTTCTCCCTTTCTCGACCTTTCTGTGTAGCACTTTGTCCTCTCCACTCCTCCTTTCCCTCCTCGTCACCATCACAGCTCCTCCTCACGCTCACATCCCTTTCCAACCCTTTGTAATACTATACTATACAAAACTGTGCTGTGCGAGCGTGCCTGAATAGCCGAGTGGTTAGGATGCTTGCCTACGGGTCGACGCTAGGCCTGGTTCGAATCCAGCCTGGTGAAGTATTTTTTTTTCGGCCAGAACTGGTCACTTTCTCCCTATGTTTCGTTAACGCGATAGCGGTAAAAAGCTTGTTTCGCAGAAACTCCGGCGTCGGCGTGAACGGTTGTGAGCGAAAAATCATCATCTTGTCCGTGACCGAAAAATCGAGAAGGATGCAAATGAAATAAATAATAAAAAATTCCGGGTTGAGGATCGAACCCGGGCCGTCTGCGTGGCAAGCAGGTGTTCTGCCACACAGCCACGCTTATGCTTGGAAAGACACTGAAAATGACTTCCACTGCTTGAAAATGCAGTAAAATAACTTCTGCTTCACAAACACACGCGTCCTGTATACATACGTCACAATACAGCATGCATTATCACAGTAACATTGCGTGGTACAAGCGTACATTGCCATCGTGTGTCACAACACGTGAATATCATAACGACTTCGTGGTTTAAAGCCAGCCACCCATTACAAAAGGCACATACATTACAGCGCGTATTCCCTTAACACCACGTAGTGGGTGCATAGCAATTATGCAGTGAGTGGTGGAAGTGCGCGCTAGGGACAGGTTATCGCTATTGCGTTTAACTCTTAAAGGCGAAGCTTAAGGGTCCCCGATTTTTTTCTCTCTCTCTGTTATCCTACTCTCACCTATCAGGCCACGCCGGAGAAATGGGCGCGCATTGTCTGGAAGCCAAGCAGAAGAGGACGAAGATATTAAAAAGGGGATGTACACAGCGCATGTGGGTTTATGATGAGGATCATTTCTGTTTTCGACAGAAAAATTACGGTGAGCTTCAACAGCTTCGTTGTTAAAAGATGATATGAGCATACTATCAATGATCTCAGATTTCCTGCAATGGTCAACATTTCATGGCTTCAGTGCTCTGCTCATTGAAAAGTAAGTTCGTTGACCGTTAGTTACATCATGCTTGTTTGCCTAAGATGGATCAGGATACCTCTAAGACTTCTTATACAAACACCTGCAAATTATTGGAGAAAGTGTGAAGAGGTGTCAGTAGACAGTACACCAACGATATCACAAGCGAGGAGCATTCACAGTGTCTGTATATTTAACGCTCTTCTGCTGATTTGTCGTGCTGCGTACTATCGCCTCGGATAACGGAACGCATTTCACGGGCAACAATTTCGCTACGTCTGTCAAGGTAAACAAGATAACGTATCTGTGCCCAGCTGATTGTCACCCTCGCAAAATAGAGAAGGTTCGCCATTTGCAGCTTCCCATGCAAAAATTCTCCGTTGCGCCGCAAGGGGGGAGGCAACTAAGCGGTAAAAATGAGTTGAAAATGTATGTGAAGTACGGCTATAGTTGCCAACTTCTGCAACTTCACCATATTAATTCGGCGCCTGACAGCGAAATTGCCGCTGTTTATTTCGCTTA
The DNA here is from genome assembly GCA_030522465.1 of Rhipicephalus appendiculatus. Lineage (NCBI taxonomy): Eukaryota > Metazoa > Arthropoda > Arachnida > Ixodida > Ixodidae > Rhipicephalus > Rhipicephalus appendiculatus. The sequence continues at coordinate 109,208 of JALIZH010006163.1, read as the reverse complement.
CACGCAGTATAAAACTTTCTTGTCTTTCTCAACTGTGACGTTTAATAAACCTACGTCTGTATCGTATAAACGAAGAAAAATAGAGAGGCCGAAAGAAAGTCTCACAAAAAATGCCGGGAAACTAAGATAAAAAAAACACAATCACTGAAGCTCGGACGTGCGTGTGTTATTGTGCCTAGATACGACTACTACTTCCTCCAACATCCTTTAATAAAAGAGTAACAGCAGCAGCAGAAACTTTTGGGAACAGGCAAGATTATCTCTTTCTCTCTGGCTGAGGCGCAGCAACTAGCTATTTCAGATGCAGTCTACATATACTACCCACGTGTGTCAAAATGATGCTCGGGATAGGCGTTGTATGCTAGAGAATGTTTGAATTGTTCGTTTGCAGCTTCTTAAGGTCTCTGTACTCCGAAGCCATGGCGGTCTACTGGTTATTGTGTTTGACTGCTGATCCGCAGGTTGCGGGATCGAATCCCAACAGCGGCGGGCGCATTTTCGATGAAAGTGTAAATGCTTGAGTCCCGTGTAGTTAGATTTAGGTGCATGTTCAAGAACCTCAAGTGGTCGAAATATACGAAGCCCTCCACTACGGAGTCCCTCATAATCATTTCGTGGTTTCGAGACGTCAAATTCCAACAAATATTAAGGTCTCTGTACTCGAAAAAGACGAGAAGAGGAATGGACGAGCCAAAGAAAGGATCCCTGATAAAAATTGTCACTGGTTTATTGGTGTCGTATGAATTCTCATGCAAAAATTAAGTAACCTATAGACGAAGAGAAATAGAAACGCCGAAAAGCTCCAGAAAAAAGCCGGGAAACAAAGACAAAAAATACGCATTCACTGAAGCTCGCCTATGCAAGTGATACAGAAAACACTTTTTGGTTCTCGCGTAATTGAATGTAGATGTAAGCATCTATACCATAGGTCGGCAAAACTTGTCGAGCTCACTCAGACTCACTCAGGAAATACATTTTGCACTTAGGGCTCACTCGGACTCAAACTCCTCAAACTCGGACTCAAACCTTAACTTGGGATTACCCCAAGTTAAGGAGGTGATCACGAGAGCACCAACAAGGTAGGCTGCCCAGTTCCGCACTTCCTTCAGGCTTGGCACAACTAAGGCAAAGCTGCGTTTATATTGTATCCTCCTATGGAATGCTTCGATGACAAGACGCTCGCATGATTCCAAACAACGAAAACGTCTATGCACGAAGTGTCATACTAATATTAAGAATAACAAAAGCATTACACAAACAAAGCATACTCACTGTAAGACATTCATCTATTAGAGCGAAAGAAAGGACGAATGCGTCATTCCAGTGCATTTCGTCGTCCGGAGAAACAGCATCGCTCGAAGGCCATTTGAGACGAAATCAAGATGGGAGCTTGCTAAGTTCCATGTTGCATTCTGGCGAGCCAGAACGCCACAACAGCTAATATATATATATATATATATATATATATATATATATATATATATATATATATATATATATATATATATATATATATATATATATATATATCACTTTCTCGACGAATCGCACACCACCACCAAGCCTAAATCACTTCCCAGTGCGTGTGCGCGGAAAATGGTCTGAATAGATTTGAAATAGATGGCGTACATTAGCGGCGTTCAGCAGACCTTGAAATTGTGAAAATTCCGCTATGCAATCGGGACGTTGCCATGGTGTCCGGAATTATTTGGTGCTTTTCGTTGGCTGAGATAATGATTTGGACCATTGTGAGGATGATATAAGGTATTGGATTGCCCTTGAGCGCTATCATAACACGACGGCGATAGCATCTTCGAAGATACACTGACAATTCCTTCCATTGGAATGTCGCTTCTTCACTACGACCGACTTCTCTGCTAAGAAATGATGGATTTTTTTTTGGTGAGAAATTGGACCACTAATATTTTTTCTTCGGCTGGATCTGCGATCGTTAGCGTACTCACTGTCGTTACGCCTGGTACATCAGAAGGCCCGTTCATAGTTCTAATTGTTGTAGTACATTTTATGAACTTATGCAGGACAGGTGAATGAATACCCGAAGAACGGCCAAAAGTTTTCCTACTTCTAACAAGTTTTGGCCATCTGCATTGTTTAGGGGATGAACAATGAGAAATGTAATGTTAATGTGTGGTTGAACCAATAGCTTTCTACTCTTACTTGAGATGCCAATCAAATAAAACGTTCAGATAAATAACTACCAGCTAATCACGAGACATATTGTTTCGTGCTTAACTACGCCAAGGTACGCATTTACTCTCACACTCTTTCGTCTTACTATAAACAAGTAACTTGCGCATACATTATGATAGGAAACATCGGGTTCTAGAAGCAAAGCCATATTTAGCATGGGGATATATGAGAAGGAGCAGTTCATTTATTTCACCCAGCAAAACATTTTTAGTCATCTTTTTGCCTGCGACCCAATCGTAAACAAATAAATTTTCATAATATTTAATTTTGCATCGCATTTTACCTAATTCAGGATTACGAGCTACTGTTCGACTTTTGTGGGATACTACGTAGCGTCAACGGAGCACCTTATAAATACAACGTTCCTAACGCAACTTCAATAGGAAGAGAACCACTTAGTTCCACATGTTCTTTCTATATTAAATGAACCTCTCCTTGGTTTCGTATACTTACATTTCCAAATGTTTAACTTTCATCTCTCCTCCGATTCTCTCGGTGGTTTTATAGCCATAAATGCATTCTGTTAACCTAACTTGAAAAGATCGCTATTATGTGGGTTATGTTGTCAATTAGCTCATTTTATCGCGGTGCACAACGTTATTGGACAAAGTACGCAGGCCTGGTTTCGGTGAATCTCGAGCATGGACTTTGAGCGCCGCGGCATGTACGCTCCCAGCGAGAAATAAATGTGGATTGATTCATCCAGTGCACGTTGTCGTGAAAATAAAATGCACCCAACGTTCGCTGTGAAGGATTGCTTTCAATAGAAGAAAATACCACGAAACTGTGACTGGCTCGAGTTCAATTTGTCTATTCCCGTTTCCCTGAAAACAGCGCTCCCGAAAATTTTCGTTATTCTTACGGCAGCCGCATACCCAATTTTCTAAATAATGAAACACTGCCTGCGCATGACTATAGGCCCTTAAACAGAATACTGAATAAAAGAAAAAAAACAAGCTACGGCTTTTCTCTGCACCTGAACCATGGTGTAAGATATATTCATATGAACGTAAGAAGCAAGAGCATCAAGCGGTTTGATAAGAAATACAGAACTTACGTGAACAATATCAAATGCGCGACCATCCACTTGGACCTCGCCCCTTCACTCGCTAAAACTGAAAAAAAAAAACGCGTCACTTTATCTATTGCCCGGCTCGCTGCGTGCTGGAATACATCTTTGCTCTGTTTTCGAATAGAATAGACGTCATTTGATTTCAGGCCATTGAAATCAAGTCACGTCGTCATCTGCAGGAACTGTGTTGGCGAAAAGTGCAACATTCCATCGTAAAGCGGCTGACAAACGACTATCACGTGACACTCTCACTAACCGCTTCCGTCACAATAGCTAGGCGACATCCTGAAACACTGCTGAAATTCATATCGAAATCCTCCCTGCATCGAAAAATTGTTTGTAAAGTCATCCATGAATCATTGATATTGTCTGCACGCACAGTTAGGAGTAATGTTACAGTGAGCATTATTTTGCAGTATACAGCGAAAGGGAAGTTTGCATGGCCATAAATATTTCAGGTTTATACACGGTAAGTGTTCATTCTTGTAACCAGAAAAATGGAAAGAAAAGCGCAGAATCAAATCAGCGACTTTCAAGAGGTTAATGTGAGGTTGGCTACTCAGAGAAAATAATTGTATCTCTGTAAGGAACACAAAACTAAGAAGTTAGAATTGGCTGACGAGATAAGTCTTAAAATATCACAGGCCCGAAAAGACGAAAAAAAAAAGAAAGAAAACCTTGAGCAGCGTTGAGAAAACCAATTCTCCGCGCTCTTTTTCCCCACTGCGTTTCTAAAAAAAGTCAATTCAAGCAGTGTACACACCAACGTACACACAATATGTTTTCCTCGACGAGGAAAAACACAAGAGGCTCTGAGGCACAACTGATTACAGAATTGATAGCTGCCTTGGGCAACGGTATGTGTATTCTCTATGTTCTTACCCAGCCTGCTCAATATCGCAGTCGCCGTGCCTCTCAGCTTGGGTCCTGTTATTTTTCCTTCAAGTACGCGCAGCCTGGGGAGAGCAAGCGACTTATTATATCGCTCCAGCGAACCATCGCATCGTGGCTTCGTTGAAAGAGAGGCTTAAGCAAGTTGATCCGATATAATCAAGTGGACCGGTAAGCCCTGAAGAGACATCCCAAATCCCCAAGAGAAGAGAAAAAACGACGAAAGAGCAAACATATCTAAGCATGTTTTTGAGCACCGGCTGGCTCGAAAAATATGCTCAGTGGATGAAATTGATAGGCGAAGCGCTGCCGTCCAAATAAATAAAAGCGTAGACGAACCAATTGACTACGACAGGAAAGTCATTACGACCTCTCCGCTACGTATTTTTGTTTGCCACTGATAGAGGTCATTGACATGCGTCAAGGATCGCTGAACTTGTTTAAATTAGAAGCATCGCCTGGATATTCAGTGGCCATGGTAGGGCTCTAAGGCTCTGGTTGTTAGCCTACTGCTATGGATGCGGCTGGTACGAAACAATCTATTTTTTTAACACGAAAGTGTTTTATGCCGGGGAGGTCCACCAAGACTTCACTGACGCATTTCCGTCACGGATATGACGTTGTTAAAAGGTACACGAACACAATACAAAGAAAGAAATCAGAAGAAAAAAGTGATGCGAAATTGGAAGTTGCGGGAATCGAACCCACGACCTCTCGTTCCACGGCGATAGAAAGCGGGCGCTTAACCGACTGAGCCATCGGCGCATCCGCGAAGAACGCTTCAGACGCGCCTTATATCTCTCACTCCTCCTTCGCTCTGTACCGGCGCTCTTTGTTTCTCGGGGCCGTGCCGCCTCCTAAGAGCGGAGAAGAGAAGTACTGCGTTATGACACCAAGTAACACCGACAGAGAACGCTGCGGTAGCCTCAGTACTACGGCGCCTCGATGCCAGAATTCGAGCAGACGCTGGCATCAGAGCGGCCTACAAACGCCGCCTAGGTGGCGTTGGCCCGACTTGAAACAAAGTGTAGCGTTGCCTCCGCAATCACCTCCGACAAAGTTTCTGGAGCTAATTTCGCTGACCACAAACGGAAGCTTTGATTGCGACCTGCTCTACGCTCTGATTTCACTCGGTTACAACGCAGTTACGTGCTTCGTCCTTCGCGTTGTATTGGTGCGAGTTACGTGCTTCGTCTTTCGCGTTGTGCTAGCGTCCGCAGCGTAGTGCAGCTTCTATATGCAACATGGCGTATCTCCGCCGTCTACTGATACGAATGCGATGGTACCGACTAAGAGAACTGCTGCATTAAGCGCCGCCAAAAGACGACGGCGTCGACGGGCGACTGTCGAGCAAGTGAGTTTGGCAGGCGTTGGTTTGTTGCAGCGATGGACACGCCATGGGGGGAGCGGGAGGCCTTCGCACGTTCACGGCTCAAGCTGAGAACTCTGTCTTTCGCGTTTGCGAAGTTGAGCGCATCATGACCCAACTGGCTGCCATACAGACGCCGATGCAGGACCGAAATGCACGACCGGATCTTCGCCGAAGTGACCTATCAGCTGGACGCTGCTCGCCAACGCGACGCGCCATGCCAAGCACATCCACAGGACGGTCGCCGACCCGCAAATCACGCTCCTTTGCTGCAGCGAACCGTCAGTTGAGGAACGATTGAATGAAAACCCATTCGGTTTCGCTTGCACGGTTCCCGAACGCCTGTGGTCCAAGTGTGATTTGCGCGTGCAATGCAGTGTCTCCGTAAAGTGTATCCTGGTAGTGAGGCGTTGGTTGTCGTGGTGGAGATGTGCCACCAGGTGTTAACATGGGTGCATAAACATCTAAGGGTGCTTTAGCCACTGAACACCAATAGACATTATATATCAATGTGCAATAAACATTGGACTACTTCTGTGAAGACACGTTTCACTTTCGTGTGCCATACCGATTCCTATATCAGGGGGATCAACCACATTTTTCTTTTTTTATTGAACGTTCGAGTCCTCATTATGGTCCATAAGAATGCGGCCATAACTAGGCAAATATGATAACCATGCACACATAAATATAGCTAACTTTAGAGTGCTTGATGATTCGCTTCATCACAGACATATCATTCGTTCATTCATTCGTAAATTGGCGGACCGTTGTAGAAACGGAAGGAACATCTTATGCGACAAGACAAGAGCCGCGCTAACGAATTTGGAGAGAGTCTTTAAAACTTGAAACTCCAGGCTCCTCTAACAGCAACCACGATCTACGTACCGCATGTAAGTGCCGATAGTTGGCAAGCTGGTGTGGCTCGGTTTTAAAAGCTAAATACACGCAAAAAAATAAAAAGAAAATTGTTTCTCGTTCTTCCCTTATCTATATTTTTCCCCGCTCTTTCTCACTTAAAATGGACGCTCTACTTTCCTGCGTGTCTACCATAGACAGTGCAAAAGCTGGGATTCGTAGTCGAGCCCGCATTCATTGAATCACAAAGACGCTATCGCAGCGATGGCACCAATGCACCCCAGACAGTGTGGGCCTCCCGATGTTTCGAACCCGCCTTACATGCCTAGAAATTTCGTATATCTGCCGCTTCGACCATTTAGCAAATTTTACTCTAATGCGCCAGTTTACTCAAGCGAAATTTATACTAGAAAGGCTGTTACCACAAAGAAACTTCCTTGTATTTTCAATACTCTAATGTTGTGTAACCTTTAGATTGCCTACAAAAATGCATTTCACTCATTTTTACTTCCATGTTCGCAAAGCGCGCATTTTGTTTCAAGTGTGTCGCTGGACTCAACATCTGGGAGCGGATCAAACACTGCTAGTAGAGGATCGTTTTAGAAAACCACGGTAGCCTCCGGAATCACGAAGTCTCATAGACTCGGGCACTAGACGCAACAGCGCTGTAAAAGTTAGCTCTTTTCCACAATGCGGCCTCGACTGAGAGGTGGTAAGTAGAGGACACGGCTGGAGTTGTAGTCAAAAAGCCCAAACTGGCTCATGAGCACATTACACATTTTCGCGCTGCCTAAATATTTGAACCCCTTATTTTCAGATTCTGGCTGATGGGGGGAGGGGGTGGGGGGCTTCCTCGCGATATCCGCAGTTATCTCTCATTGCGCATAGTTTTAACGGGAAAGCGTTAGAGAGATTGTTTCGCAGAAATTATGGTGTCAGAGTCGGCATCGTTGGTTGTGAGCGAAAAATCAGCGTTGTCCGCAAGCAAAAATTTGTGATAGATCCAAATAAAAAAATAATAGAAACCGCCCATTCGAGTGGAAGTCGAACACAAGACTCCAGCGTGGGAACCTGGTGCCACCAGAGAGCCTCGTCCGTGCTTGAAACTGTTTAAAAAAGTCACAGTTTCTCCGCAAGGGCGAAACAATGAATGCGATAGCAACAACTTGGGATTTCCCGTGAAGAACGGCAAGCAGATCGAAATTTGGAGTGCGCTGCTCAAGCGCAAAGGACGCACGAAAAGAACAAACACAGGACGAGCGCGAACTAACAAGTGTCACAGTTGTTACTTCACTGTGTTTGAACAGTGCGCTTCTTTCGCGAACGGGGCCTCTGCAGCGAGCGAAGTGAGCTTTTTTAGCTCAGTAACCTAAACGCAATCATTCCGCCGAAAGCAGACGACGTAAAACCGCCCCCATCCTCCATGCCACGATAAAGGCGCGCGCGCGCACGGGCACGGGTGACTGCGCCACGAGAGCAAAGGGCAGGTTGAGGAGTAATAATAATGTGTTGTGTTTAATCTCCCAAAACCGCGATATGATTATGAGAGATGCCGTAGTGGAGGGCACCGGAAATTTTGACCTTCTGGTGTTCTTTAACATGCACTGACATCGCACAGTACACGGGCCTCTACCATTTCGCCTCCATCGAAATGCGACCGCCGCGGCCGCGATCGAACCCGCGATCTTCGGGTCAGCAGTCGAGCACCGTAGCCACTAATCCACCGAGGCGTACAGGTTGAGGAGCGAAAGCATCGCAACGAGTAGCGCCGAGCGCGCACTTCGCGCCATCTCGCTAATTCGCTGGTAAGGCAGAGGACACGCTGATATTACGCCGAGATCGGCGTACCGCCAGCGGTGAATGGTGAATATAAATAGCTCGCCGTTAGCATGCTGAAAGGCGTGCATTTCGTGGCCTAGCGGTTAGCGCCGCGCGCTGCGGAGCGAGAGGTCGACCGTTCGATTCCGCACGCAGGGAAATATTTTTCTGAATTTTTCTTCGTGGCTTTTATATTGATATATATACATATACGGGGCATGACGGCGACGGCGACGCCGACACCGACGGCAAAAAGTAGCCGAGAGTGTCCATATAATTGATATCGCAATAAAAAAAAAGAAACCCCATACGAAGGTGATGCAGTGCGAGGAGTGTCCTTTTAACGAGTTTAATGTTTGGTGGCAGAAGCGTAGAATCATACACGGTGTTAAAACATATCTGTTGCGCAATTACTGGTTGGTTTAGAGGACTATTAATTACAAAGCGGACATGTATTATTAATCATCATCATTATCAACAACGGCATCACCAAAGTACGCAGCCACGCAGATGCGCCTTTTGCCTTATGGATGCGTAGTGGGCGCTTCACAAATGTACTTCTAGACGACATTGTAGGGTAGTTTCAAACGGCCAATTTTGCGTGCACAGACGTTCCTTTCCTAGGAGCACCGTTCGGGTGTCCACCTAAAAGCGAGGCGAGGGTGGCCGATTGAAAAGGCAAAGTGAACGGGGCCCGATTGGGCGTTATCGCGTTCTATTCGTAAAGGTAAAATCTCAAGTGTCCTCCAAGTTCTACTAAGGGCTCCACCCTCTAAGGAAGATTGCTCATAATTTTACAAATAAAAGCTTTCTCTCTCCCTCTATTCTCCAAAGTTCGTTCCCTCTCAATGCAGGGTGGCAAACCGGACGTCCATCTGGTTAACCCACCTGCTTCTCCTTGCTTCTGTCTCCCGTTATTACGTTTTTTTTTAATTATTCCTTTATGTTCATGAAAAGCGATGCCATCGCCAGCACGTTGAAGACTTGGACCTAGTGCATTGTCCACCTTAATAGAAGTGGCCTCTCCGAATGCTATTGCAGTGCGGCTTGTCTGTTGCTTGTAATAATGTTGTGTCTAACAAAGAAAACGCGACGTGAATTTCCCCGTCTATCGTTCATTGCAGTGAACCGCATGGTAATGATATCGTCGACACATAATTTATACGGTAATGGAGGATTAGTGCATTTATTGTGACCCCCTGACGCAGGAGCAAGGTCCACAGGAAACGTAACGACTCACTATAGTTGATTCATTTCCAGCACTTCAAAAAACAAGGAAAGAAAGAGAAAATTTGAGAAAACGCTAACGTGTGCCAGAGGTGTTATCTGGAGCGCGAGCATGGAATCCGTGTATGAGGCACACTTTTTTAAAATTCCGTTTATTACTTATTTTTATGGGTTTATTTATTGTACGCCGAGGTGGAACAGCGGCTTTGGGGCTCTGCTGATGACGGGAATGTCGCGGGTTCGATCTGTGCTGCGGCGGTCGCATTTCGATGGAGGCGTAAAGCTAGAGCCCCGTGTACTGAGCGATGTGAATGCAGGTTAAAGAACACCAGACGGTCGAAACTTCCGGAGCCCTTCACTACGACGTTTCTCATCATCATATCATGGTTTTTGGACGTAAAACCCGATATAATATAACAATTATTATTTTTATGTATTGTCGTTACTTTATTTTTCCCTTTTTTTTCAGAGTGTGGTTCATGCCCGCCTACCCGCATGATTAATCGTGGTGTCAGTGAACAGCGCGTCATGTTATAGGTGTGTTCACCTATCAGATGTTTGACTCTATGTAAATCCGGAATTCTTAACCACATAGTACAAAAGGTTCGCCTTCCTGTAGCTGACTATGGTAATTAGTCCACTATGTTACGTTACCCTGACTGTCTGTATGCAGTAATCTTGATAAGGAAAAGTTAGCTTAAGAAAACAGGTTGCAAGGTTAGTTGGTCATGCTCTCTTACCTAATATTTTGTAGCGCTACATTTGAGGAGGACAAAATAGAGAAATACATGACAGGACGGGCGCTGTGCTTCTTTGTCTTGTCCTCGTGAAATGGAGCGCTACAATATTTTAAGTAGGAAAAGTAAGGCCCTGGTGTTTTCTTATAGTAATTCCTGACACATAATTGGCAATATGTGAAACTTTTCAAACTAAAATTATGCCCTGAAATCATGTCTGTCATGAAATTTGGCAACAGCGAGGCTTTTTATGTGTTTCTATTTGGAAGACTTTTTTTGTACCCGAAATAGGAGTCTGTAGGTGAAGGAAACTGCTGTACAAGAAACACGTGTCGCTCGGGGCTCACAACAGAAATATTGAGAACGCGAAAAATGGCAGGAGGCCTAGAAGAGCTCTGGTCTTCAAGAGAGCTCATTGCTACTCCCGATAAATACTTCTCACAAAATTCTTTCTTCACTCCAGGCCCGCAGGCAGGAATCTTTTTCGGGGTGGACGCACTTGTAGGAGGCCTTGAAAAACACCAATTTTAGATGTGAAGCATCTTATGGCGAAGCTTGATCCGGTGGTGGTGGTGGTGGTGGTGGTGTGCCGCGTGGCCTCCCTTACTGCGCATGCGCAAACCCATTAAAAAAATTAAAAAACCTCCTCTCCCCCTCTCTCTTCTCTAGGCATCCCTTCTCTCGGCAACCACACCCTCACTGCGCATGCGCCTCCCCTCCTCTCTCCCCTCCTACGCTCCCCCCTCTCTCATCTAGGCATCCTTGCCCGTGGCGTCCACACTCCCACTGCGCAAGCGCGTCCCCCCCTCCCTCTCCTACCCTCCCCCCTCTCTCCTCTAGGCATCCCTCCCCGCGGCGTCCACACTCCCACTGCGCATGCCCGTCCCCCCCCCCTCTCTCTCCTCTCCTACGCTCCTCCCCTCTCTCGCCTCGCGACGCCGACGCAGGCAGCGTCTGCTAGCGAGTTTCTTGGCTGAAAAAACCGACTGCTCGCGCTGCACAACCGTTCACTGGCCACCCCGTATATATGGCACTGAATTTTGACCTGCAAGGTGGTGCTGGTGGGAGATTTCTCCTGTGCGTTGTTGAACAATAAAAATTCGCAGCGTGCGCGTTAACTAAAAGCTGACTGCGGGTCTCTATGTCCAGTCGGAGTCTTCTGTCTCTGATTGCCCATTAGCAGCTATTGGCATGTTCCAGTAGGAAACACCGCTCCATCACTGCGTGCTTTGCTCCTTCCCAGTTTTCTCTCCTGGGCAACGCTGCGATGAGCGCCAGCGTCAACGCCGCCGCCAGTGCAAGCGTTAGGGCCCGCTGCTTCACATCTACCCATGGTTCCCTTTAGCGGGAGATGGTGTAATTTTTTATTATTTCTCCTTCTTAAAACACCCTCTTCTATCCGACTTTCGGGTAGAGGGGGCATAGCCCCCCCCCCCTGGCTATGGGCTTGCATCACTCTATCAATTTTCACTTACTCCGAAGCTCCATATCAACTTATCATACAAGCAGCTTTCTCTACTCAATACAGCCTTAGAAAATGTGTGACCCCTCGCAATAATCAAAGTCTCGGCTGAACACTCAATAATATGATTAAAACAACTAAGCCCACAATGGTGTTTGAAATATTGCTTTTAAAATTTTGTAGAATAACAGATTGGAATATGCCAAGAAATATCAAAGAAAGTAAAGATCAGTTTACAAGTCCACACATAAAAACATCAAACCTCTTGTGCCGTCATTTTGTTCCTTAAGTTCTGAATATCTTATTGAGAGGAAATTACAAAAAATCGGAAATTCAAATTTCACGTTTCTAAAAGTAACTTCTGGTGTAATCTTGTGGGCTTAGGTTGTATGAAAGATGAACCAGGGACAAACACATACTACGTTGCACATCTTCATTAACCAATAATATTGTCCCAATGTGGCAACTGATAACCGCAAACTAATGGTCTGTCCAAGAGCGGTGTCGCCATCTTTCACAATTTCCGACGCTGGAAAGGAATTAGAGGTCGGCTTCAGGCAGAGCCCCATCTGTCATCAATGTAGGCCATGCGTAACATTAATCAGCACAGGGAAAGGAAAATTGGACTCGGATGTGGCGATTATGGGTCAACGAAGATTTCTCTGAAGCCGACAGAAGATGACTATCCTGCGGTGTTCCTCGCTTATACAGACAAAATAGTAGCCTTGAATGAAACAAGGTCAAACTGTGGCACAATTTTTCTTGTGTGTGTGTGTGTGCTGTCCGTGGGCGTGTTGTCCGTGTGCGTGTGTGCGTGTCTGTGTGTGTGTGTGCTCTCTTAGAAAATTGCATGAGCAATTGCTCTGTATTCTTTCCTCCATCATCAAAAAAGAGTGGCTTAACATGAATAATTGAAGCGTTTATCGTAAACATCGAGCTCCTAGTACAACACCAGTGAAAACTCAGGCTTAAAATGGAAAATAAAACATTACACTCCGATTTCGTAAGCAAGATTAAAATTACAAAGTCATGTCAATGTGCCCCTGTGCTATCATGTTTCCTAAATGACAAAAGAACGGCAAACACGTCTGGATTTTTCGGAATATGATATTCGGGCACGGATTTTAATACTGTATAATCGAATTCCGGAGGCGTCCATCATGCCAGCTAAGCTGGGAGCGTTGTCAGAAGCTTGACTAGTTGATTCATATTCAAAACTGTAACGACAGCGCAGAAGAGTAGGGGTGGAGGCATAGATAAAAGATCAACATCAACAAAGGCGCTGGATTAGTGACAATCAAGCCAGTGTTGAAACGTAATGACCACGATAGTCAACGCAATCGTTGCCAAGTGGGCTAAAGTGCCAACGCAATGTCAAATCCTGCAACGTATGATGCACCAAATGGGTGATATCTTGACTCAAAGTTGTTAATTGGATATTTCCGTAGAAGCCTCGCTATTCGTTAGGGGATGGGATTCTTGGAACCGATTGATGGCAAATCATGAATATATATATCAAAACGAAATTTTGCGTCTTCATCTAACCCCGTTAAATGTTCGCGCTCGTGTCAGTTCATTTCTTGTAGTTCGTTAGATATTGCGCGATTAACCTAATCTTCCTGTTCGATATTTGTGTGTAAGTACATGTGTTCGCCTTTAAAGTTCGTTCCTTCAATTATGCATACATTGCGCAATTGAAGACGTTCTTATGCCATGTATTTACCAGTGTAATCGCATCCAATAATAAGCAAGTAGTAATTAGTGTAACAAGACAATATCCTTTCCACAATGGCGTCTCTGACATACTGAATCGCTTTGTAACGTTAAACGGCAGATAAACCATCCTGTTTCACCTGTTAATTTTTTCTGTCAGGGTAACAAAGGTACTACATTTGGGTCAAAACTTCCCTGTAGGGAGGATCTGGAAGCAGTAAGCGACATGATAGTAAAGTTACCAACTTGGCAAATACGGTGTACGCCTACTACACAGATAGTGAGTGTTGTGACCAGCAACTACTACCTTAAAGTTCGCAAACACTACTACTTTTTTATAAGAGTGACATGTCAAACGCAAGAACACCTCATGATATTGCTAGAACTAAGCAAACTTTTAATTACAGATTCTGTACTAAGCATTTGGTGACTTAAAGTTCTCATAAACTCCTGTCCCACCTCACAACAACTAAATAAATAAACTAAGTATCACTTGTACACATCACAGTTAAGCTTCCGCGGAATTTTTTTCGCTTCGTTTCAGTAATCGAAGTTTCGGCAAATGAAATACGGAACGCAGCGGCCACTGTTTCATTAAAAGATGACAACATTAAATAATCATCTCGTCTCCAAAGTTCAGTGTATATAAACCAGTGGTATTCGTTAAATTATGTTGTAAAACTGCCGGAATGCAGGCGCAAGCCAACACCCGCTAAAGGAGAAAAAGTGTTTTCAATGGAACTGCCATATTTCGGCAACACGTTTTCTTCATGCGTCTGCGTGAGAGCTCACCCATTAACAAAGCAATCTCCTTCCGCTTACCACAACAATTGCGGCACAAGCGTAACGGTTCGAATGAACTGAGGATAATGGCGAGAAGACTCATAACTTCATAATATTTTGTTAATGATTTTGTTTTTAAAATTATAAGTTCACATTTAAGGGCCGCGTGTAGGCACTACATAGAGTTGCCAGGTCCAAAAGACGAAAAATAGCCAGAGAATTTGAAAAACTAGCCAGAAAGTAGGCGATGTGAGCTAAGGGTAGTCAAGATAGCCAAAAGTAGCCAGGTGTTGTTTTAAAAGAACTTCGAATTTCTTATTTAAACCATGGAGTGAAAAGGCCTTTCCGCACAAATTTATATAAGTACAGCATGAACTGTTAAACGTAAGAATTGCTCAAATTCAAGCATAGATTGCTGACATTAGCACTGATTTCGCACAGAATTACGAAAGCCAACTCTCTTCGGGCTTTTTCTTAAAAGGACCAGAAGTAACGACAACAAAAAAAGAGTATGCGGCAGGGGTGTGCTCCATGTTGCGGCTGCTAATATTGAAGAATGTGTTGTAGTCGCTTTCATAGTCATTTCTTGCGTGGTAACGAAGTCCCAGTAGCCAGTATTCCGGAGTCACAGTCCTGACATAATAATAATAAATTAATAAAAAACAGTTCATGGGATATCCCGATTTCGAATACCGATAAGTAAAGTTGCATACGATTCAAGGCGCTTTTGTTTGTCCTGTTAGTTCACTTGCAGTTAAGGTTCAAAGTAGCGCACAGCAATGGGTTGTTTGCAAAACCCCGCACATGCAACAGAGTTCCCGAGTCCCAGTCCCCTGTCCAAAAGCCTTTCTTTTGCTTGCGTGCGAGAGGCGTGGTTGACTGGGAGGAAATAAACGAGTAGACCTATATATTCATTTTGATACCCACCATTGACCGATATCCTTACTTACGCCACTGAGATATTTTCATTGAAGTTCATTTTTTTGTGTAATGGAAGTGCCAAATTCCATTTTGGGGCTGAAAACACCCGTCGGTAGCTATGTTTTAACACTCCGTACTCGAACGCCAGCCACTGCGACGTCACCAGATTTTGACAATTTGGCTTAAAACAAGGAAACGAAAAAGTAGCCATAAAAAAGCCAGGTAGCCAAGTCGTTTTTTTCTGCCGGCGCCGGCCTACACGATGTAGCCGAATTGACGCAATATAGCCCATCCTGGCAACCCATATTACATACGGGGGTGTAATGATGCATACCAATATACACAAAGCGTAAGCGAACGCACGTGTTAATCCGACATTCTAAAAAAAGGTTCGTACAAACTGTATACAACCTATATACCTCTTCTCAACGACCACCATCCTGCGACAATTATAGTCTTCCGTCATCAAACTTGCATCTTCAGACTCCGTACCAATACTAAAAAAAATTACACCATCTCCCGCTAAAGGGAACCATGTGTAGATGCGAAGCAGCGGGCGCTAACGCTTACACTGGCGGCGGCGTTGACGCTGGCGCTCATCGCACCGTTGCGCTGGAGTGAGAACTGGGGAGGCGCAAAGCACGCAGTGATGGAGCGGTGTTTTCTACTAGAACATGCCAATCGCTGTCAATGGGCAATGAGAGACAGAGGACTCCGACTGGACACAGAGACCCGCAGTCCGCTTTTAGTTAACGCGCACGCTGCGAATTTTTATTGTTCAACAACGCACAGGAGAAATATCCCACCAGCACCACCTTGCAGGTAAAGATCCAGTGCCATATATACGGGGTGGACAGTGAACGGTTGGGCAGCGCGAGCAGTCGGTTTTTTCAACCAAGAAACTCGCTAGCAGACGCTGCCTGCGTCGGCGTCGCGAGGCGAGAGAGGGGGGAAGCGTAGGAGAGGGGAGAGAGGGGACGCGCATGCGCAGTGTGGACGCCGCGGGCAGGGATGCCTAGAGGAGAGAGGGGGGGAGCGTAGGAGAGGAGAGAGAGGGGGGACGCCCATGCGCAGTGAGGGTGTGGTTGCCGCGGGCAGGGATGCCTAGAGGAGAGAGAGGGGAGAGGAGGTTTTCTATTGTTTTTAAAGGGTTTGCGCATGCGCAGTAGGGGTGGTCACGCCGCACACCACCACCGGATTAAGCTTCGCCATAAGATGCTTCACATCTAAAACTCACAGGGACCCTTATGCACACACCTTTTTCTACTCAGTCGATTGCATTGATTTTGCCCGCCATCCTGCGAAAGCTCTCTGCACCTAACGTGACTTTACACGACCTCCACGATCAGAGGCATAGCAAGCTTTCCGCACCTCACCTGGTTTCGCACTGCCTCCGTGATCGGCCCGCCTTTGACCCAGCTACGATGTCATGTGATGATGCCATCACGTGACGTAATGTCAGGGGATGTCACTGTGACGTTAAGATGACGTCATAATGATGTCAGAAATGACGTCATATAGGGGACGTAATCATGTGGTGATGATTTTTTTCAGCACTCGTGTTGACGCCGCGAGACGCCAACGGGGAACGCCGGTCAGCTTTTACCCTGGCTGTATTACGTGGTAGATGGCTCCATTTCGAAATGGATAACTGCAGGCATCGAAAGTACTATAAACTGGTACGTGCAAACTAGCCAAGTTTTGTCCAAGTTAAGATTGTGATTAATATATACATACATGTGTATATATATATGTGTATATATATATATATATATATATATATATATATATATATATATATATATATATATATATATATATATATATATATATATATATATTGTAGTTACCTTGACGACGCAGCAATACTGCGAGCGATTTTGCGGGAAGATACGAGGACAAAGGTGAAGCAACACAAGGTCAAGCGCAATCAATGAACTGCTCCATTTTTTGCGGAAACATTCACTTAACAACCTTCCAATCTGCGCGATCTGGTCAAAATAACTCATGAAAAGCTCACACAGAACAGCTGATGGTAACATGCCTTAAAGATATTATGACAGGAGAAAAAGTTCTTTCCCAAGCAGTGAAACGGAAGGGTGGCTAACACACTTTTCTATTGGCATTTTATTCCAGGAGGCGTCCACTATCTCCATCACTGTTTCATAACAATGCTTGAATTTTGTGGTGGTCCTGCTATGCACGGTGTGCATGCGCACTCATTGCAATGCAGAGATAATTGTGCGCTAGAGTGACCTTTTAGGCAAGATATATGCTTACTTTAGCATCGTGTTTATACATGTGCCGCAGGCGTAGATATAGCACCAGTTGGGAAACCAACCAGGGAAAGTTCCACGCTTGAACATTCTTGGGAAGTTCATGATGCGAATAAAGTAGAACTTTACTTACATCAGTCGAAGCACTTCAGAATCCTTCTAGCTATACGTAAGTGGTATAGAGTACTAGAAATGTTATTGTCGCTCGCTATATTGCATTTACAGTACAACGCATTTCTGTTTTTTTTACTAACGTCGCATTACGTTCTTCTTTTTAGAACACGGCTGAAGATTATTTTCCTCTTTATTACGCAGCCATACCTAGCATTCCTGTGTGGCTTTCTAATTTATGAATGGCCTCAAAGCTATATACACGAAAAAGTAAACAAAAAAAAAACAGTGTGCATTACTTTGCTAAAAGAAGGAACAGCAAGTGCACGTGTGAAATGACGAACCGCAATTTTTCTACAAGTTAGATCGTAATAAACAAAAGAGACACGGCCAAAAGGATCTCGGCAATATTTTTGCGACCACACTCAAAAACAAAAAATTTAGCGCACTTAGCGCGGTGGTAGCTGCCAAAGGAAGCGATGGCCAGAACATCGAAGCACTTGCTCATTAAACTTTAGTGCGCAAGCATACAGTAAGCGAAAAGATCATTATCGAAATATTTCACATGCTACGTCGCCAGAAAAAGCTCGTTATTAGATGCGGTGGTGGTGTGCTCCGGTGTTCAATCCGGTGGTGGTGTGCGTCCTGACCACCCTTACTGCGCATGCGCAAACCCTCTGCACACATCTTCTCTCCTATGCTTCCTCCTCTCTCTCCTGTCCTACGCTCCCCCCCCCCCCTCTCTCGCCTCCCAACGCCGACGCAGGCAGCGTCTGCTAGCGAGTTTCTTGATTGAAAAAACTGACTGCTCGCACTGCACAACCGTTCACTGGCCACGCCGTGTATATAGGCACTAGATCTTGACCTGCAAGGTAGTGCCGGTGGGAGATTTCTCCGAGTACGTTGTTGAACAATAAAATTTCGCAGCGTGCGCGTTAAGTAAAAGCGGACTGCGGGTCTTTGTGTCCGATCGGAGTCTTCTGTCTCTCATTGCCCATTAGCAGCGATTGGCATGTTCCAGTAGGAAGCACCGGTCCATCACTGCGTGATTTGCGCCTCCCCGGGTTTCTCTCCTGCGCAACGCCGCAATGAGCGCCAGCTTCAACGCCGCCGCCAGATTAAGCGTTAGCGCCCGCTGCTTCGCATCTACACATGGTTTCCCTTTAGAGGGAGATTGTGTAATATTTTATTCAAGTGCTGCCGTTTCCATCTCTATTAGCAGGTACAACCGTCAGTTTTTCCCAAATATTGTACAGAATATGGCCACGTGTAGGTACTACGCAGTCCTAAGTGCATCGAGTTATCTCACGTGCTTGCTAGTGATCTTGAAAACACTGCCGACAGTCACAAGAACAGCAGCGAACCTTTCCGTTGCAAGCGGTCTGACTAATGCTGCAGAGGGTGCCGTGGTAGAAATCTGAAGCCGAACAAATAAAAGAAAAAAGAAAACCATTTGCGCCAACCTTTCCCCTTCCAAGCAAAAACAAATGTGGTTTTACGCGCCAAAAAACACTAGCATGGCTATGTGGTTGACCACCACTCCGGGCATAAGAAATACGTTGAGCCATCTACTTTTTTTTTTTACACAATGCACACAAATTTATTTATGAGAGCGTTTTTACATCAACGCTGACCAAAAAATGGCCGCCGTGACCCCGAAATTGCATCCCTCACCTTTTGCTCTGTGGCGCAACATTATAAGCGCCTATTCACGAAAACGTGTAGGGGAAATCAACGTGAATGCTAACTGGAGCCATTTTTCCAATATTTAGTTTTGTTATTTTTACCAAAGTGAAGGACTTGTGAAACGTCGTGGATTAGAACGGGAGTCGAAATTGCTTTTAGGCGCATTCAGTCCCCACCTGAAGAACCATGCATATTCCCGGGTCTAAAAGTCAATCCGTGCTTACATTCGAACCACAAAGCATGACATTTTGCAAAATAAAGTTCCCGTAAGTGCTAGGCGAAAAAAAAAAAAGAGCGCAGCTTGCGCTAAGTTGCGCAAGGCTGGGTCGCAGCAGAGCGGATGGGCACCTAGCTGGTCCTGTCTTGATTAGGCTTTCATTCCTCTCACCGGTCTGTTTCCCACGCCTCATTTCACTATATTACACGTGGCTATGATAGCGCTTTATACTTTTTCTCTCTGTATTCTCTTTCTGTTTATCTTTCTCTTTCTATGTATTTTTCTCTCTTTTTCTCTGCGTACTCGTTCTCCCCGCCTCCTTCTCTTTTCCTCACCTTCACATATCTCCTCCTCACCCTCACCTCCCAGTTTCTTCTCCCACCCATTGTTAGTTATACTATACAAGGCTATGCTATGATCTGCTAGCATGCCAGGATAGCCGAGTAATTATGACGCTCGACATTGGAACGTGGGGAGGAAGGGATTGAGAATCTCGCCTTGCCGATAAGTGTTTTTCGGCAAGAACTTGTTTCTTTCCATTGATTTATTTCTACGTCATTTTGTATCATGCACTCTTTATCTCGCCCATCAGATTTATCGCACCCGACTCTGGACAAATAGGCGCACGTGTTCTGGGAGCGAATAAGACGAATAGGAAGGTGATGTAGAAAATGACGAAGAAAGCATATGCCGGTTCAGTATGATAATAATTTTCCTTCTGTGACGCACGGCAAACCTCGAGCCTAACAGCTCTGCTGTAGGAAGAACAGAAGTAAAATGCGAGACGACGAATTAAGAGAGCGCGCGATTGTTCATAATGACGATAATTTTCCATCTAGCAGCTATGCTTAAAAAAGACATGGTTGATCCCTCCGTCATAGGAATCGGTATAACACGAAAGTGAAACATGTTCTTGTAGAAGTAGTTGAATGCTTACTGTACATTGATATATGAGAGCTTGCGCATGTCTATTGGTGTTTGACAGTTACAGCACCGTTTAACATGGATGCATCCACGCTGGCGGTCGGTGGTGCATCTGTATCCCGACGACTAACGTCCATAATCAATGCTTAATCAAACCCTTGTGGTGATAGATGCTTGTGGTAGCTGTACGGTGAGAGCGGAATGAGAGAAAGTGGTGTGAGAGCCAGAAGAGCGTCACTTATTGGACACCGAACTTGGGCTAAAGTGCCCACTCGCTGCATGTTAGAGTTATTGAACACCACTGCCCGACCAGAGGGAAACACAACGCGCGTCTTGTCTTCCCCGTTGGCCGGCTGCGATTTTTCGCGGGGCGAGCGTAACTATACTTCGCGACAACTTTCTGTGGCAGCACAGTCAAAGCTACGTGGGCGGAGCTTCTGCACATGTGTTACTACTCCAAGTAGTCCGTCTGCGGGCAATTTCCGGTTTCGATTTCGCAAGCGCATACGACATGCATGTTTTCGCACGAACATACAATTTTTATGATGTTATTTTTGAAATGGTGCATTAAAAGATAGGTTATATGCAGCTTTAATCGAAAGCTATGACAAGCCTTCAAATACTTATGAACGCAGCAGTGAAAGAAAAAGAGATGGAATCATTGCTGGGTTCTTCTGCAAATTCCAACATAACGCTCACCTGCCAACGGTTCAAGCCCGCGTGTAAAGTGAGCACCATACAGTTATGCTTGCATTTTTTTCAAAGCAATAAAATATTCTTTATTGATAAAAAAAACACAGGAAGCAGATTTATTGCAGCGGTCAGATTTATTTTTGAAAAACAAAAGGGGAGGGGGGCACGGCCAAGCTGGAACTGTGTGATAGGAAATTCAACGCAATGTCACGAAACCGCGTCCTAAATTTCGGTGAATACAAAGCCGGTATCATCGTTTTCCTTCTTTTGGGGACGCAAGAAGTTTCTGGAGACGCTCACTTTATTTTGTTTGCGGACGCGAAGGTATCGATGGGTCGCAGATATCTTGGCCACGACCGGTCACAGGCGGGCGTCTCACGTTCTTGAAACCACGGCCGTGGTAAATCCAAGCGGGTGAAACGCACTCCTCACTCGGTCAAGAACGCTGTTTTGGCAGTCAGCCGTATAATAGACATAAACGCGTTTGTTGCACAGGCGAAGCTTTGCACTGGTGATTTCATCCTCGAAAATCGTTGTCATCGCAAAGCGCCCAGAACCGCTCCCGCCGTAGACGCTGACGGATACGGTGTTACAGTACGCGATCTTTAGCGCGATTGTATCAGCAATATAAGGCAACCGAACTACCAACCACGTATGGAACACAATTTATGAAAAGGGTCATTTTTTTACGTACAGTTTCCAATCCCAATTTTTTCTTTCAAGCAGCTGGTCTTGCTGAAGACTGACAGGTCTCCGGTGTCATTTTCAAGGTGGCTATCGCGATGAGAAACCCACTTGCGCTGACGGTATCACTCGCACACAACTTCTTTCTCCGTGATAGCATATACGGGGAACAAAATATTTGACGACGCACAGCTGTCTCCTTTTCTTTCTGCTCGATGAATACAGATCACCTAACGAACACGCACTCATCCTCGCTCACAAGCCACGATGTAAACTTGCTGCAACCGAGAGACGCCATCGTTGTTTACCGGGGCAGGAAAAGGGTGAAATGACACCAGAAAACCAGAAAACTAGAAACAGCAGAAAATGAAACTCCCGCACGGAATAAGCTTTCGTGATAACAATGCGAATTATCTTGAACATAATAACTACATCTTTTGTTTTTATGTTTTCTTTTAAGCTACGTAGTATATAAAAGTGAGCGTTTGCGGACTATATGCAGAAGCGTAGTGAAAAAGTGCGTGATTCGGCTTCGTAGCTTTGGCTGTGCTGCCACAGAAAGTTGTCGCGAGGTATAATTGTGGATTTCACGGTTGTGATGCATTACCTCACTTTAGCACGAACACTGGAAGATGACAGTGGTAGATATAAAAGGCGTGTTTACAAAGCATAGAGAGTATGTGACCATGGCGCAGTCGAACTGGACGTGCGTTAATATCAGCATGGCGCACTGCCATTCTAGATTGCCATACACTGTGGAGGCCCAGTAACATAACGAGATCGAATGGTACCCCTTCCTCGTTTGCAACTGGGAGAAATCTGATGCCGTAGGCATCAAGGGGCAAATCCTTTTATAGTCCGTTGAAGAACGTCCCAAAATAAGACTGCGTCCAAGCAGTCAAGAAAAACGTGTTCGACTGTCTCTTTGAATCTATATGTTCATATGTAGAAACACAGAAGGTCCAACAAGATGTACCTGAGTGGCTTCATCAAGTATAAAACCTTCTACAGATGAAGCAATTTTAATAACTGTGAACTCTGATACTTGTGTAGTCTTTGTTTTCCTTTTTTTGTTTCTTTTTCTGGCATATATTTGTTTCTCAATGCTGTAAGTATCTACATAGGCATTAAAGAAAGGAAAAAAAAGACCTCGGCGCAGTGGATAGCGTGCCCGGCATCTCTTGCGGCCGACCAAGAGGTCGTAGGTTCTACTGCCATTGAGGGATCTTTTTTTCTCTGTCTTCTGATCATGTGTATTTTTTCGACGTCATTTGCCGTGACGGAAACACGTCACTGAAATCTTGGTTGACCCCGGCATAAAACACTTCCGTGTTAAAAAAAGAAGCAATGTGGAACAGGATGAAGACAGCGCGTGCTTGTTGATGATGATGATAATTTTCGATCCACGACGGAAGACAAACCTTGGCCCTAGCAGCTCTGCTGTAAAATATAAAGCATATTCCACACTGATATCTTCTAAGTAAACAGTGGAGCTAACAAGCAAGCGCCACTGCCTGGGGAACGCGGACAGTTCTTTCGTCATCCTTCTTGAACATCATTTTTTTTACTTTTTTATATCCTTTTTTTGTACACCTTTCCTTTCTCCTCTCTATATTTATTTTTATATGTGTTGCCCTCTCTCATTTCCCTCGTCTGAAACCTCACGTCAATATTTCTCATCATCGCTTCTCTTAGTCGCCTCCTGCTATGCTATACTATACATAATTATGCTGTGGTTTACTCTCTCACCTTTTCCTTTTCCTCATGCTTTTTCTCAGCCTCAGCCTAACAACAGTCCTCCTCACACACATTTCTCTTTCTCATCCCCTTCCTAAATATACTATACACGGCTACCTAAGTGCTCTACCATCCCCCCTTCCTCCTCTCCTTCCTCGTGATCCTCCCATCACTACTCCTCACCCCCCACTACGCTTTCCCACCCTCTTGCTATACCATATATTACTCATGGTTATGCTATGCTAGAACCTGTTTGGCCCACCCGCTTTCTGTGGCACACTCCCGTGAAGTTGCTATCTACGACAAAAAAAAAGTACAAGCGAAACTGGTTAAATTAGAGGTTGACGCGTCTTTTTGTCTGTTTGTTTGTTTGTTTGTTTGTTTTTTCTTTCAATGATATCTTCGCTCGGCAGTGTCTCGAATGCCGTTTAAGGTACAAACATGATATCAACATATGTCGATCACCGTTGTTTAGAAAACAGGTCGGTATAGCTCTCGGTAACGTCTTTTCATGTGAGATCACTTCACGCAAGGTTTGCACAGGGAGGAAATGATTTGGGAAAGTGTTGCGTGCATGTGCATCGTGATCAGCTAATTGTGCGATAGAAAGCATCCACGACTCGGTGCCGAAGCAATTGTTGTGATGGACTACACTAGAAACGTCGAAATGGTGTACGCATGAGGTTTTCCAAGGGATAATGAAATGTAGGAATTCTGCCGAAAAGACGGCATATTCTCGCACACGTGGCATGAATGGCGTTATAGACGCATAGATGCGACAGAATCCCTTAATGCACAAAAGATTCTCACACTCGCCGAGCACCGAGTTCTGCATATTGAAGTGGCTGCACAGGACATTCTGAAGACTTCATTCCCTGGTCTGGAAAGAAAATGCACTCAGAGTACAGCAA
The DNA here is from genome assembly GCA_030522465.1 of Rhipicephalus appendiculatus. NCBI lineage: Eukaryota > Metazoa > Arthropoda > Arachnida > Ixodida > Ixodidae > Rhipicephalus > Rhipicephalus appendiculatus. The sequence continues at coordinate 84,907 of JALIZH010006163.1, read as the reverse complement.
CATCGCACCCCATGCACATCACAACTTAGTCGACTTGAGACGCCATAATGCCACACGCAATTCTGTTTGCATAATGTGAAGTACGAAAGCAAGGTCACTCCGGAATTAGCGTGGGTCGTTTAATTATTAAGGCACGACACTATAAAGACCCGCTTTTCTTTTCCTTTCATTCCCCTGCAGCCTGCTTTCTCAGCCAAGCGTTTCCTGGATTTCAAGGAAGGAAAACACTTTGCGAAGTTCTTTAAGTCCGTTATTCGCGGGTGAAAATAATGAAATTACCGACATCACGCGTGTGTACCCCTGTGCTGGGTAACATGTGGGAGGCAGTATACCAGCGCTTGCTTAAAAAAACAAAAATGTGGTAGGCGAGTGTTCAGACATATAAAGCAGCAGTTGGAAACAGCTACATCCACATAAGCATCTAAGACGAGCGCACATGAGGACAAGTGGACAAAAAGGGCGAGAAAGACGAAATGTAAACGTTGAACTCGTGAAGGTACACCGCATTGTGTCATATGTTAACGAAGACATCACAACAATGAACGTAGCTTTCTTGTACTAAAGAGAAGGCACAGCTTTTTTTTTTCAGGACAACGTATTAAACTGCTTCACAATATTAGAGTATGTGCACACTACGGGCTGGAGATAACCTTTTCAAGAAGACTTGTTTCGTCTCAATTCATTCCAAACTTTGTGCATTGCGCACATTTTCAAAGGCCGACTCCGTAGACAGGACCCCTGATAACGTGCTCCGATTTCGAGGGCAAGCATATACCTTTCCGATTGGCTATTCTGCTCGGGGGGGATTAGAGATTTTTCCGAGACAATATGGGACAATGCCATAGTAAGTTGTCGCTATTTAATTCAGTGCAACAACCATCGCATGCCGCCTTGCCAGTCATACCCAATTAGTTTTGTATATGCCTTCGTGAAAGCAACTCCCAATCACAGTCAATAGAGAAGCGAAGCTTCGCATCGATGAAGGGCGGGTGAAGGTCGAAGTTGCAGTGAAGAGTTCATTTGGTGCTCTATAGCGAGCCTTGTGTTTGGCAGTTCCCATTGCGTCAATGTGAGATTGCGAGCGAGTTGTCGAATCTGTCTGGCAGCGTCTGCCCTTCAAAGCGGAGTCGGAGCGCAGTTCTATTCTTGATGTGATGTGCAAAGAGCTTTACCTGCCACAAATACTGCATTGATAAGTTGACCAGTAAAAGTCGATCTCGTTGCATTTTTTGTCTTACGCGGTAGTGTAGTTTGATGGTTCCGTAAACCAACCGTCCGAGGCATCCGCGATGGAGAGCGGGCTGCAGGCACTGTAACGCCCGTTTTGAGTCAGGAAACACCGCCCATTTACTCAGTCTCTCTGAATAAATGAATTCGAACGCACTGCGCAGAGCCGGCGTTTATGTCACCGCACACGCCGTCACATTTGAGGTTCTTGTGATGGTACAAACACCACCCCACCCGAACTGGTCGACGTAATTGAGCCATCGGTATAGTTGTGCACGCATTTACTATAGTTTTCGTGCTTACTGTACCCAGGCAGAGTAAAACAGCTAGCCGAGAAATCGGTGCTGTCTTTGTGCCACGTTAGTTCGTTACAATGGCGCAGTCCAACATTTTTAGAGAACACTGACGTTGGAGTTTAAGCAGCCCGTCATGTCGTTTAAGCAGCCCGTCAGACCATGTCCCTCCTGCTAAGGAATGCCGTTCATGATTTCTTGGTGATGAAGCCACCAACCTGACCTCTGCTGCAGCTACCGATCACACCATCCGCCCGCGGCTTCCAAGCCTCATCGGTGGTTCCAGGGTATGGCCTGGCAAACATCACGGTGCCACCCAACTATGAGAATTTGCGCGGGCTCCTCTCGTTTGGGAACGTCAGACATGAACCCTGCCTCACGAACCCTGGACGTGAACCCTGGCTCTTCGGACGCCTCATAAAACAGCGTCGCTGAGCTCATGCGCGCCGTACCAGAAATAACGGAGCAGCTCGATCGCTTGGTGTTGTTAAGCTCCAGCACAGACGGTAGAGTGCCAGGCACCTATCATCTGCGACCGACAGGTCGTGGGTTCAACTACCATGTCATTCACGTCAACGAAACTCTTTCTTCAAGTTTTTCTTTATTATCCGTTAGTTTCTATTGAAGCAACGTCATATCCATGATATATCAGTGAAGCCTTTGTGGACGCCAGCATAAAACAAGGTGCGGGTTCGAGCTAGTTGGTACTTCATGATCAACTACTTCTTGCGCAAAAGTAGTTGGGCATAAAACACTTTCGTGTTAAAATGACTTCTACCCATCAACCATCTTTGCGGAGGTGCCGAGGCTTGGTATAAGTACCAAGGCATCTAGGAAGAACCGAGCCTGAATGGAGGAATGAAATTCACTGCTCCTTTTCGGGCTATTCAGCATGTTTGCAACCCGTTCCCTACCGCAGAAGAGAATTGTGAGTGATACCATTCTGAAGTTAGAGTTGTGCTCTGCTACCCTATGACAAAGCTTCTCGGACAGCCCTATCTCAGACGTCGGCGGCAGCTGCTGCACTCTGCTACAGAACGCAGTCCCTGTGTCCCTGGTATCCGAGAGCATAACAACAAAGAGAGAGGGCGTGAACACTGCGCATCCAGGGAAGCTGGAGGAGCTCACCCTCGATGAAACCTTGCTGGTATACTTGCAGAAGTAAGCTACTCTATAGACTGACAGAGACAGCTCCAGGGAAGGAACCGACAGCGCCCGTAGCACCCATCGCCGTGCTCGCTGGTCCACCGGAGCCTCTTCTGCTGCTTCGAGAGCAGTCGTTCACCGATTGCGCACCAGTTCATCTTGCACGCACTGAGACGAAAAATGTAGCAGGGGCAATGCTGAAACAGACACCCATCGAGAATACCCCAGGACGTGCCTGTGTCTTCTTGATGGGGAGGGAAGCAACCCCAGCAAAGGAGCACTTAGAAACAAAAACGAGCCTAAGACCTTCGAAGACATTCTGAAAAAACAAAAAACATCAAAAATAGAACCCGCAGCACATAATTTCAGAGTTGCAAACAATTGATGTAGTACAGTGCAATATGGCCGACATGATGGTGTTGGGCGAAAAGGTTCTTCGGGGCGTGGATAATAATTTATAACGTGGAAAATGAGGTGAGAGAACAAGAATTGCACATTTCCCTGAAATCACTGGAAGCTGCGTTTCGCTGAAAAAGGTCTTGGCCACACTTCCGCTTTATGCGAATGTAATCGAATAGAAGCACCGAGAAAACATGCCTACCACAGGGCATCCTCGGATGCTGTTCCGGAATCATCCTCTCGGTATGCGTCATGTGCGGTTAGCTTCACAAGACTCCAAACGCTGGCCGCTAGATGGATGTTTGGCAGCTCACATGGCGCCTCTGTGTTGCCGACACCAACCACTGTGATGCCCAGCTGAGACACTTCTGGCAGGTCCTCAAACCACATTGCAGTGTGGTGGGAGCCTACTACCACGATGCGGCCAGCACCGCTTACCAGACAGATTCTCGGCTGCTCCTTGCGCTCGCAGTCATGGCGAATCATGGCTCGCAGTCATGACAAAAAGCAACCCTATGATTTCTTCGGAGTTCACCGCTTGTAGTGTCCATATGCAAAGTATCCTATCATTGATAATGTGAAAAGAACCCTAAATAATCATGGACGGAGAAAAAAAATGGACATTGCAGGTGCTGGTCATCTTCATTCTTCTTTTTACATATTATGTTTAGGAGATGCTGGTGCCGTGTAGGGCGTCGCCTACACTTCTTCGAACGAAATACACAATATGCCACTTAAGAACAAACTTGTGTAAAAAAATTAAGGCAGCTTCCCTCTAGCCATGCTCCAAGGAAGTGCGGAGACTGGCTAGCCTTCTTTGCTTCTCTTCGGTTTTTTTTTTCTTTCATCCTCTCTTTCTTTGTCTTTCTGCTTTTTCATTTTTTTCTGTCTTTTTTTCTATATTTATTTATATTTATTTTTTCCTCTCTCTTTGCCTATTTCTTTCTGCTTCTTGCTCTTTCTATTTGTTTCATATTTTTTCCCTTTCTTTCGCTTTTTATTTCGGGCTTGCTTCCCCCCTTTTTTTTTCTATTTTTATAGGTACTTTTTCTTGCAATACGCCAAGCGCACTAGTTATTGTTTTTTGCTCATGATGATGATAAGTGATCACCATCGAAGGCGCTCGAATAACAAGATGAAGAACACTTCTCCTAGGCGCGAGCGCGCGCTCACTTATCGTCATCAGGGCGCTAGAAGAACAAGATGAAGAAGATTTCTCCTTGCGCGAGCGCGCGCTCAATATGCTACACATGGACGGTTACGCCAAGCGACGAGGACAGCATACAACAGCATACGACAGCTATGACAGCCCGGTCCCCTAAAGTGGTCCGCATTTAATAAAACCCAAACATTTAACGTGATGCAATAAGGTAAAAACACTTTAGTTCGAAGTTTAATCACCTTCCAACACTCTGCTAGTACAGTCCCCTAAAAATGTTAGAAATCAAGTAATCAGCAGAAAACGCATAAGCAAGAAGTCACAAAATATTACCCTGAACAGTTTGACACGTATTGCAACAATGGTCGCTTTAAATCAAGCGTGTATAGTGGGTACGTATAAAACTCACCTTTTAATATTTTCCACCTATATCACTTTATCTAGCCAGCTTTTCATGTCAATATGGACCGCCTTCACAATGTAGATGTTGGCCATAGGCTTACAATATTCTAGCTGCATATGAGCTGTGATTTAGTACCACTAAATGGCGTAATGACAGTTGTGTTGATGAATCGTGTGTTGCGACTTAAAAAAAACGGAGGACATTTAACCTTCGCCTTTTAGAGCGTTACTCGATAGCGTTATCCTGCGCAACACTTTCGCAGCGAAGTACCCCCTGTGCCAGTACAGCAATACGTAGTGGCATACGTAGTGGCATGCTCTGTTGATTTGAGTTGATCTGATCATGATCATGACGAGTTATTGCTGAACCCTCTGTAATAAGTGCGAAGGTTTAAGCCACCCACTCGTAACGCAATTCACATATAGTACGACGCTTAGTGTGATTCTACGCTTCTGCCACACAATATTTAATCTCTGAAAGTGACCCGTCGCCCGTCATGACGCCTGTATTCCCGAAGCCTGAAACTTCGATATTTTCCGAAGCAGTCAAGCACCCGCGCGACTGTGTGGTAGACTATTAGTCTGCCTTGTAGAATATTTGGGTTGGATTAGGGCTCGATAGCGATCGTCCATTGGTTTGTTTCGCTTACGGACGCTGCTGCCGCCGCCGACGACGACATATTTCCGGCTACACAGGCTCGTTTAGCACTGTCGAGTTAGTAAATGGTTCTGCATATCATCTGCATATATATGTGACCGCAAGGTCATTATGAGCCTACACATCTTGAAAAAATAAGCTCAAAGTGTTCTGTGTGCGATGTACCAAGTCGTTGAGGAGATCCAGTGTTTAAATGGCTATGTTGAATCCAACCCGGTGGCATTTCGGACACAGATGAAGGTTTGTTAACACAAAAGAGGTGAATATTTTGAATTCTGATTTTTCTATCTGTGTGTCCTCTTTGCGCTGTATATGTAGTGTGAATTTTTCATTCATCCATGCAACCCCTTGGCGCTGTATATGTAGTGTGAGTTTTTCATTCATCCGTACAAATTTGCCTGAATTTTAACTTCGCCAGCTCATGGAATCCAATGGTTATGTAGGTAACCAACACACCTACATAACCATAACAACAAACAAATCGCCCTAAGAGTTTCTAATTTTGTTGATTTTACACGTTATGTGTCAAAAAGTGCAAAACTCAGCCAAGCTGTTTACGCAGACAGCGTGGAAAACGTTCCCCCTGCGTACTCGCGAAAATACGGAATACCCACGAGGACCTTAAAAATGTACAGGGCTAATAATTGATGATCCGGCTCTTGACCGAGCCACGCATGCTAATCTTTTGGCTGCCTTCAGACGCAGCGAGCCAACTAATATTGCTGCCATGCTCCCATGGAATCGTGCAGCAAAAGAACGTAATCCCCCCCCCCCCCTTTCCAGTGGTCACGCACACGGAAACTTAGTTCGCAGTTCGTTGGGCGAACATGCTTGGTTAACAAAGCGTGCAGAGCACTGAGCTGCTACATGTGCAACAGTTTCACTTTCTCGTGGTTAGCCTTTGTGCGAAACATGCTGGTGCTCAGGGCACTGGGATTTAGGTATTGAGCAGATCTCAGCAAACAAAGAGTACGGATGCTAATAGATGCGTGGAAGTCTCAATGGCGCACAACTTTGTGGTAGGCTGCATCGCATCAAGTAGAGACGCCAAGCGTGCGCGAGCGGCGACTTTTGTGTGTGTCAGCGTCATATGACGGAAATAATCTGCAAACAGGGCAACCATAAGCGCACGGCCACGAAGCACACTCCGCTGGGCCCATTGTCTCCCGGAATTTTGCTTCTTGAGGACATCACGTCATCGTAGTGCACTTCAGACAAAGCGTGTTTTTTGGGTGATAAGAATGGGGGGCATCTGGCATAGCGTGATTTTTTAACGCGATAGCTTAGAGAGCTCGTCTCGCAGAAATTCGGATGTCGGCGTTGGCGGTTCGAGATAGATGCAAATTCAAGATAGATGCAAAAATAAGTATCTCAAAATATATTCGGTATCAGTGAGAATCAAACCCAGGCCAGGCGTGGCAAGCAGGCATTCTACCACGGATTGACGCCAGTGATTGAAACTGCTTCGTAGAAAATGACTATCAAAATTTCAGGTAGTTGGTGGAGTCTCCTTACCGCATGTAATATTGCGTCGCGAAATCGTTGAACAGCACCAGGCGTCCAAACATGCGACCTGCGCACCCAGTGGGTGGTTTAAAGATGATTATACATTACCATGTGCGCAGCTGCGTAGGTGCGCGTGGCACCTTACATATGCGTAGTGGGTTACTTCGCCGATTTGCGAAAACACGAACTGTGGCGTAGAGGGCACTTCACAACTGCATTGGTAGCAATTCCAGGAGAGTTTGAAACGGTCACTGTTACGCACACAAATGTTTCTTTCCTTGTGACACCGCTTAAGGCGATGCGCCCGAGGCCCGTTTAAGCTGTCGTGTTCCACACTGTAAGCAAAAGCTATCCGAGATTCTGGTTTTTTGCGGCTCATGACCTCCGAAAACTCCCTCGCGTTTAAAATTACTCCCCCTGTTGGAGTAAAAGGTGGTACGTGACATAGTTTTACGACCACCTCTGAGAGACGTAGTAAAAGGATGATACAATCCAGTTTTACCATATGGGGCGTTCTTAAATGCGAAGCATTTTTTTGCGAAATTCGGCGACTTTGAGCGTATCTATCTATCTATCTATCTATCTATCTATCTATCTATCTATCTATCTATCTATCTATCTATCTATCTATCTATCTATCTATCTATCTATCTATCTATCTATCTATCTATCTATATAGCCGCCTAAGATTTTGTGCTCTCCAGAACATATCGTTAATGATATTTATCTTAAAATTTATATGACACAACATGACTGTATGATGCACATGAATGACTGTTCATATCATGAAACTAATGAATAACTTGTCATGAAATGTATGATTTACACGCCATGGCCTTGGTGCTCCTACGGCCGTTTCCTTAACTCCATATATCTATACAGTGGTATGATGAGACATTTCTGCGCGTGCAAATGACATGTGGTAATATGAAAATCATGACGTCCATGTCATGTACAACATGATTTAGATGCCGCGCTCATGGTGCGCTGACGGCCGTTTAGCTAGCTTGATATGAACCAAATTTGGCTTTTCGTGACATGACTGGATCGCGGACATAATTGACACGTGGTAATATGGAAATCATGACATGTCATACGCAGCATGACTTCGATGCCACACTCATGGCACGCTCGCGGCCTTCGGTAGCTTGATATACACCAAATTTGGTATTGCGTGAGGTGACTGTATGAATAATATAATTGGCAGGTGGTAATATGGAAAGCATGACATGTCATGTGCAACATGACTTGCATGCCCACTCTTTGCATGCGCGCGCCCTTTTCGCTAGCTTGATATACACCAAATTTGGTCTACGTGACGCGACTGCATGACAAACTTAAGTGGCAGGTGGTAATATGGGAATCATGACATATCATGTGCAACATGACTTGCATGCCACGCTCATGGCACGCTCGCAGCCATTTCGCTAGCTGGATATGCACCAAATATGATATTGCGTGACGTGAGTGTATGACGAACATAAGTGGCAGGTGCTAATATCAAAATCATAACATATCTTGTGCAACATGACTTGCATGCCCGCTCATGGCACGCTCGCGGCCGTTTCGTTAGCTTGACATACCCCAAATTTGAGATTGCGTGACGTGACTGTATGATGAACTAGAGTGACCAGTTGTAATATGGAAATCTTGACATGTCATGTGCAACATGACTTGCATACCACGCTCATGGCACGCTCGCGGCCGTTTCGCTAGCTTGATATTCACCAAAATTGGTATTGCGTGACGCGACTGTATGACGAACATAAATGGCACGTGGTATTGTGAAAATCATGAAATGCATGTTATGTGCAGCGGGATTTCCTCCTTGCTGGCTGCTTCGCATTACATCGATTGCCACAATACGTGGGATCTGCCGTTTTTTCTATCACGTGATTTTTAAGTGCCGTTTGAGAGTTTATCACCACGTGACTGCCAGCTCCCTGCTTCAGCGGCTTTTGCCCCCCACCGAGTGACGCTCTAAGTTCCAGCGAATGTATGCGAACACCACAAGTGCTTTTGTTTTTCTTTTTTTCAAAGATTAGGAATGGCATTGTCGCGCCTCATGGCTGAGCCCCAGCATATGGAAGCACTTTCATGGCTGAGCCCCAGCATACCCAGCACTTTCACTGGAACTGGGAGCTGCAGAAGCACAACGAGCGAGAAAAGGATTCTGTGAATGAAAGGGTGTGCTCCAAGAAAAAAATAAATAAATAAAGCCTGCTCGAAAGCTGTCTTGTAGATTTTCGGAAATCATTGGCGTATGTTGTCTAGTGGCCCTGGAGACAGGCGATTGTAAGAAGCTCGCGCTGTATTTGTCTCGTTGCGTAGATGGTAAGTTGAACTGGATCTCATACGTCTCTTCTATCATCGAGTGGCCATGCGCACGAGCGCGAGCCTCCGAACCTGGAGATCACGGATACCTCGCTTCCGGGCCGAATCGCGAAGAGCTACGAAGAACACTGTCAATGGTTACAAAATCAAGCTGTCGTGATCGTTCCTGGTCGCTTCCTGGAGCATGACCGGTTACAACTTCGCAGCGGTAAGAAAAGGGCTTCGCTGCGTCCTCGGCACCGAGCCGGCCAGCGGCCAGTGTGAGTGCGTCGCCGGAGCTGGTGAAACAAGCGTCGCATAGATTTTGTTTCACAGAAAACAATGTCTGCTGCAGTAGAGTACAGTCAGAATCGCCCGCTACATGCGCCAACCACTGTTAAACATCTAGCGCGAAGGCGAGCACCGATACGAAGGCAGACGGAACCAATGTGCGGCCGCCGGTGAGCACAACGCTCCGTAAGACGCCGCGAATAGCGGAAACGTATTTTAGATACGAAGCATCTTAGAGCCGAGCTCAATCCGATGGTGGTGTGCGTCCTGACCACACTTACTGCGCATGCGCCTACTCTCTCTCCCACTCTCCTTCTTTACGCAGGTGTTCGGTCGCCTTCTCTCCTCTCCTCCCCCCGTGCTGCAGCCTGTAAAAGCACTCCCTCCTCTCCCATTTCATATAAGCGCGTGCGCTCGGTCGAGGAAGTCTCGCTTGAATCGTGCGGTCGCTCCGTCGGCTCCCGGTCACTGCAGTTGTCTCGAAAGCCTCGCTACCGTCGGCGCAGACACTTGGCTTCGACGGCCGAGTGAACGAAAACGGAAACTTGGTGTGCACCCCCCAATGCTGCTTCGCATCGCCTCATGGTTCCCTTTAGTGGGAGATGGTGTAATTTTCATTTGTGTCTAAAATAACGATGACGAAAATTGGACAGGAGATGCATTCTGTGATCGCCAGCTGTCTGTCATCGCATAGCCGTGCTCCTCGAAAAGGCCTAGCGACGCTGTCGGTAAGAAGCCGGTGCAAACGCGGCACCGCTCTTCCTCGCCAGCGGTCGTGAATATGTGCTGCTACTATGTTTGAGCACCGCCACTCAATCAAAATTATTGAGTATCCGTGGTTTGTGATTGCTTAGGTATAATAACGCGATAACGTTAAAGATCTCGTTTCGCAGAAATTCCGGCGTCGGACGCTTGGGCTAAGGTCTCCACCTGGCGGTGCGTTAAGGCATGGATAAAATTGCAGTTGTCTTTTTGGAAACGCACCGAATGGGACGGACGCGTAGCAACGACGCGTTGCTAACCGCTCCCAGGGGGCGAACCACCCGGCGACCAAGACCGGTGCGAGAAGAAAGTGTGACATAAAAAACACGCGTTTGTGAACCCGCCAGATGGTGTGACCATTGAGCAGTGGAAATTGTGCCAGGCATGTGTTGTGCCGAACCTATAGGTCGTGGGTTCGACTCTCATTGAAGGAACTTTTTCTTTGCCATCTGATCATGTGCAGTTTTTTGACGTCATTTCCGTGACGGAAATACATCAGTGAAGTCTTGGTGGACCCCGGCAGAAAATATTTTCATGTTAAAATATAAGTATGCAATTAAGGGTAGTACTTTTGGACATGGATAGATGGAAAAACTTTATTTCATCAAAAGGCAACTGCGGATGATTCCGTGTTAGAGGGCCATCGGTCCATGTTGATGGCGACCCTTGTGGCCCACTCCACGACCCTTGTGTAGATGACTGGGTCTGAGCTGCTCAAAACGGCCTCCCAGTGCTCGAGAGAGGGATCATGCATAATATCCGCCGCCGGCGGTACCGTGCTACATTCCCACAGTATATGGTCATATGTTTCCACTGCCTGAAATCATTTGCATTGCGGCTTAATCTCCTCCGGGTATATTTTGCTCATCAAGTATGGGTTGGGAAAAGATCGCGTCTGCAGTTTTCTGCATACGCATTCCTGCGCCTTAGTCAACCGCTCGTGCGGGAGCGGATAAAGCCTCCGCTCTAGTTTATAATGATTGGTGATGTCGTGTAAGGACACCAGCCCATCTCTCGCGGACCTCCCAGGAAGAAGCGGCTCACCTGCCCGGCTGACGAAACCTCGCGCATTCAGGTGAGCCGCCTCGTTCCCTGAGTTTCCAAAGTGTGCTGGTACCCAGACAATGTCTATTTCCCGGATTTCTCGTCCAGTGGCTCCATGCAGCAATCGTGTGGCGGTTACCGATGTGGCGGTTACCGATGTTCTGCCCTTCTCCAGGTTTCGCATCGCTGTTTCCGAATCACTAGGGATCAGGTCAGATTGAGAATTGGAGAGAAATATTTCATCACACGCGTCTAGAAAAAAAGGCAAACGCTGGGGAGCACTACATACTAAATTTATGAGAGAGCACTACGCTGCAGCTGTATTCAGGCGCACACGAACGCCTTCGCTCACTCAGCCGACGCTAGCATCTAAAACATTTCATGGAACTATTATTACTTGACTTAGTGGTTACAACTGTAATATCCAGATCATTCTTGCAATGTACAAATGGTTGTAGGGCAGCTGATTTAAAAATGACAGCACTGCTTCTAAACAATAACGTTCGGGATAGGGTCACTACGAAAGAAAACTCATGTACATGATGTGTTTTTTAGTGATTATGTTGATGGCATTAGCCGTTTCCGGTGCTCTGATCGGTCAGAAGACGAAACAATTAATAAAAAAGTCTCCCGTCTTGCATGTAAGCAATGGACACAGTATACTTCTTTTTTGATATATGAGGATTTCTTTCAAGTAGCCTTCTCTCATGTGACCGGAAAGCTCTTCAACAGTTCCAGTAACATCAAACGGAGATCATGTTTAGCGAAAAGAATTTTTTTGTGATGAAAGAGATGTGCCTCTATGCAGCAGCATCGCCAACGCTTGGCTCGCTCGGCTCGTGTTTCTGATCGCTGCTGTCCCGCTGGACTGTGCCTCTCGCTGCGTCGTCGCTGACAAGCGCATCGTCGCCTAACTGCTAATAAACCTCTTCACAATTGGTGGAGGGTGCTGTACTTCCCCGTCGCTACACCCTGGAGCTGCGAAGCCGAACGCTTCCGCCCATCATGACCAACACCGCTAACCCACCGGCGCCTTCACCCCAGTCCGTCACCTGCACCGGCATCCCTCGGCTACGGGACCCAAGGATCTTCAGCGGTGCAGATGAGACCGACGTGGAAGACTGGTTTGACCACTACGAACTGGTGAGCGCGCATAACAAGTGGAATGACCCCGACAAGCTAGGCCACGTCATATTTTATCTCACCGACGTCGCCGAGCTATGGTACAACAACCACAAACACGGCATCCCCACATGGTCCGCTTTCAAGACGTCGTTCTCTGAAGTGTTCGGACGACCGGCGGTCCGAAAGCAGCGCGCCGAGCAGCGCTTGCGCGTTCGCGCTCAGCAGACAGGCGAGAGCTTCACCAGCCTATATTGAGGACGTCGTCGACCTTTGCCGACGTATCAACGACTCCATGCCCGACGCTGACAAGATTCAACACATCCTCAAATGTATTGACGAAAGGCGCATTCCAAATGCTCGTGGCTCGGAATCCACGCACAGTGTCAGAAGTCGTCAGCTTGTGCCAGAGCTACGACGAGTTGAAGAAGCAACGTGGACTGACTCGGACAGCCTCAGCGGAGCGGCGAGTCGCTGTCCAGTCTTGACACCATGCATGACAATTCCACGTTGCTTCAGCAGGTCCGAGACTTCGTTCGTGAGGAAGTGGCTCGCCAACTTTCTTTGCTTCCCTTCACTCACGAGCCCACCTCCCGTCTGCTCGCCACGCTCCGCACTGTCATTTCCGAGGAGGTCGCCCACGCTGTTCCCCTTGCGCACCACGAGCCGTCTCCAGCCACACCTGTCAACTACGCGCCTGCAGTCCAGCCTCTGGCCGCTCCTGTCACCTATGCGCAACCCGTGCAGCCTGTGGCCGCACCCCTCACGTATGCACAGGCAGTGCGTAGGGTTCCGCAGTCTGCGTACACCATGCCCTCACAGTCCTGCGCGACCACCCGTTTATACGGCATCTTGGGCAGCACCACCAGTCAACCATCCTTGGAGGACGCCTGATAACCGCCCGATATGTTATGCCTGCGGCACTCCCGGACACGTCGCCCGTCATTGCCGCCGTCGCCCCCCCCAACGTTTAGCGATGGTGCCCGGTGGTCGCAATACAGCAACCAGCCACCATTCCCCCCCCATACGTTCCTGGCCCCTCACCGCGCTATGACCCTAATAACCAGCCTGACTTCCAGCCGCTGCGCTCACTATCTCCACGCCGACGATCGCTCTCCCCCATGCGTCGCCGGCCCGTACCTTCCAACCAGGAAAACTGAGCGCCGCAGTTCCAGAGGCAAGAACTGCGCCGTCTTCGAACTGCCCAAGCCCTCGCTCTTCTCCTGCTAACGTTGGTCGCCATAACTGTTGAAGGTGTTCGTACTTTTGCGTTTGTAGACACTGGCGCAGCCGTTTCTGTTATGTCCAGTAATCTCTACCGCTCACTACGCAAGGTGACGACGCCACTTTCCGGACTGTCACTCCACACCGCAAGCGCGCAGCAAGTGACGCCTCTCGCAGCCTGCACTGCAAGAGTAGTTATAGCAGGCCATTTGTACATCGTTCAGTTTATAGTCCTTTCTGCCTGTTCGCATGACGTCATCCTCGGGTGGGACGTTCCTATCCCGCCATAACGCCATCATCCACTGCGCACGGGCCGAAGTTGAGTTTTCGCCGTTGTGTGACGCCCCATTACATGACGCACTTCATAGGCCGCCTAAGTTGATCGTCCGGGAGGAAACCGACATTCCACCTGACGCTTTCTCACTTGTTCCCGTCTCCTGCGATGCTCTCACCGATGCTACAGTTTTTTTCACGCCGTCCGATGTCTTCACGACTCGCAAAGCGCTACCGCTACCTTTTGCAACGCTTGAGATCGTCGCCGGCAGCAGCAATATGTTTGTGTGCAATCCGCTCTCCGCGCAAGTCACGTTGCTTGCAGGCGAATGTCTCCGCCGCGTGGAAGACCTCGACTCATCGTCTCTGGCTGACGTCCCGGACGATTACTGCGACCAACCGCATGCCCTTTCAGCCCTCGAGGAGTCGTCATGCGACATATTTTCTAGCGCCATCGCCGATACCCTCACGCCTGCCGAACATGCCGACCTTCTTCTTCTCCTGAACGAATTTCGCCATTCCTTCGATGTGTCGCAACCTCAACTAGGCCGCACGTCGCAAGTGCAGCATTGAATCGACACAGGCGTACACCAGCCATTGCGTCAAAGACCATACCGCGTCTCCGCTGAAGAGCGCCGCGTCATTAACGACCAAGTCGAAGACATGCTTCGCAGGGATGTTATTCGACCATCTCACAGTCCCTGGGCATCTCCTGTCGTCCTTGTTCGTAAGAAAGACGGGTCTATCCGCTTTTGCGTAGACTACCGTCGTTTGAATAAGATAACGCTCAAGGACGTCTATCCTTTGCCGCGCATTGATGACGCCCTTGACACTCTTCAAGGAGCAGAATTCTTCTCGTCCCTTGATTTGAGGTTCTGGCTACTGGCAAGTCCCAATGGCTGAAGCCGATCGCCCGAAAACAGCATTTGTCACGCCTGACGGTCTTTATGAATTTAACGTCAAGCCCTTTGGGCTTTGTAACGCTCCCGCCACGTTTGAACGGCTTATGGACAACACGCTACGTGGACCTGAAGTGGTCTATGTGTCTTTGTTATCTCGATGATGTCGTGGTCTTTTCGCCCGATTTCCCTACACACCTACTTCGCCTTCGGCATGTTTTGACTTGTCTAACCAACGCTGGCCTTCAACTGAACCTCAAGAAATGCCGCTTCGCTGCACGGGAGCTGATCATCTTAGGACACATCGTGTCCAAGCACGGCGTCTTACCGGACCCTGCAAAACTTCGGCCAGTCGCAGAATTTCCCAAGCCGACGACTATGAAGGAACTTCGGAGTTTTGTAGGCCTATGTTCCTATTTCCGGCGCTTTGTTCGCAATTTTGCATCTATCATATCACCATTGACCCAGCTTCTTCGCGGTGACGTGGACCTCTCCACCTGGTCCCCTGAATGCGACATCGCCTTCGCAACGCTGCGCCGACTGCTCACTTCCCCACCTATTCTTCGGCACTTCGATCCGACAGCTCCTACCGAAGTACACACAGACGCCAGCGGCGTAGGGCTCGGCGCTGTCCTCGCTCAACGAAAGCCAGGCTACTCAGAATACGTAGTCGCTTACGCAAGTCGCACGCTGACGAAAGCGGTAAACTAAATACAGCGTGACCGAAAAAGAGTGCTTGGCTCTGGTGTGGGCGCTTGGAAAGTTCCGGCCATACTTATACGGCCGCCCATTCGACCTCGTAACCGATCACCACGCGCTTTGTTGGCTCGCCACGTTGAAAGACCCTTCTGGCCGCCTAGCACGATGGGCACTCCGCATCCAGGAGTACGATATTCGAGTCGTATACCGCTGCGGACGCAAGCACTCTGATGCCGAACGCCCTGTCCCGTTCACCTTCACCTCCAGATCCGGCATGCGGAACCACTTGCGCCCACCCCTTGTCATCTCTCGATCTCGACTCGATAGCCACCGAACAACGTCGTGACCCGTGGATCGCATCCCTTCTTGATTATCTATCTGGCACGTCCGCCCTTCCTGTGTCTCGGTCCATCCGACGCCAAGCTTCCCATTACACCATCCGCGATCAACTGCTTCACCGCCGCAACTACTCTGCTGATGGCCGCCGGTGGCTACTGGTCATTCCACGCAGCTTGCGATCACGAGTATGCGCTTCTCTCCACGACGATCCGCAATGTGGCCACGCCGGAGTGTTCAAAACATACGAACGCCTTCGCCATCGGTATTACTGGCGCGGTATGTACAATTACGTGAGGAAATTCGTGCAGTGCTGCCCTGACTGCCAACGACGCAAATCGCCACCTCTACGTGCCACAGGTGCATTGCAGCCGCTTCCATGCCCTGCGAAACCGTTCGATCGCGTCGGCGTTGACCTCTACGGTCCCCTTCCAATGACACCGGATGGGAATCGCTGGATTATAGTTGCTGTCGACCATCTGACACGCTACGCCGAAACTGCCGCTTTGCCGAGTGCTACCGCTCGGGATGTCGCCTCTTTTGTCCTACATCACTTCATACTTCGACATGGCGCACCTCGAGAGCTCCTTAGTGACAGAGGACGCGCTTTCCTCTCCGAGGTTGTCGAAGCCATGCTTTCTGAATGCAACATCATTCATCGAACGACCACGGCATACCATCCGCAGACTAACGGGCTCACAGAACGGTTTAACCGCACGCTGTGTGATATGCTCTCGATGTACGTGGCATCTGACCATGGTAATTGGGACCGTGTTCTACCATACGTAACATTCGCGTACAACACCGCGATACAAGCAACTACGGAATTCTCGCCTTTCTTTCTCCTTTACGGACGCGAGCCTTCACATACCATCGACACTGTACTTCCCTACCGCCCTGATGCTTCCGAGTGCCAACCTATCTCCGACGTAGCTCGACAAGCGGAAGAGTGCCGCCAGCTCGCTCGCACTTTTACATCGCAAGAGCAGCAACGCCAGAAAGAAAACTGCACCACCTCAATTCCAGATCCTAGCTATGCCCCAGGGTCTCTTGTATGGCTGTCTGTCCCATACCAAACTCCAGGACTATCCTCGAAGCTCGTTCCAAAGTACGAAGGGCCCTACCGCGTCTTGGAGCAAACCTCTCCGGTCAATTTTCTTATCGAGCCAGTTCCTCGATCGGATGACATGCGCCGGCGTGGACGTGACATCGTCCATGTTTCACGTCTTAAGCCTTATCATGAGCCTCTGCCTCAAACATCTTCGGTCGCCAGGATGGCTCTTTTTCAGCGGGGGGCGATTGTGAAGAAGAAGATGTGCCTCTATGCAGCAGCATCGCCAACGCTTGGCTCGCTCGGCCCGTGTTTCTGATCGCTGCTGTCCCGCTGGACTGTGCCTCTCGCTGCGTCGTCGCTGACAAGCGAATCGTCGCCTAACTGCTAATAAACCTCTTCACATTTTAAATAAGCAAATCTGCATAACGTGATATAGCCTACTCCCAGAACACATGTGTAATGTTCCAAAAACGCCGAAAAAAATATTTTGCTGCCTAAGTCTCTGATAAGAAGAGCGCAAGTTATTTGGCAAAAATAATGTCACGCCTCAATGATACGACATCGAAAACAATGAGACGTCTAAATATACATATAAAGAAAAAACAGGGGTGGTTTGATCACATTGCAAGACGTGCCCACCAAGGCGAGAAGTTAGCCTGTGCGCATGGTTGGTTAATTATCTCATGGCTGCACCAAAACAGCTTACGTTAGAGGCACTCCTCACTTCATTAACGCAAGCATAAACACCAGCAATACCCTTCAGGCACTGCAGATGCTTTCGTGTGTCGCTCCTCTAAGCTCCGGAAAAACCTTAACCTTTCATTACGCTCATAGGGTCTCCAAAGCTTGCGTTGTGCTACTTTATTTGCCTTCATAATTCCCTTTCTCGCAAAAACGCTGGTTGGAAACAAAATAATAAATAAAAAGAATGCCGGAAGCACGATCAACATTTTATCCTCATGCTTAGTGTAGCACGCCTTGTCTGCCGCTGTAGGAAAGCATACTGCCATGTTTCAGTGCCAAAACTGAGGCTTAGAGACCGGAACACCGCCGAGATTCTTCCAAGCAATTACGCGACAAAAGAGGATGGTAGCGGCGCCAAACTTTCGGTGAGCAAATATATAAAGATCGTGTTATCGTGACTGTCGTAGCAACTCGGTTATGTTAAGACACGCGTCTAGCGCTGTGTTAAAAAATGTTTGTTTGGTTATGGTAGGTTTTTGGCGCAAGTGGCTATGAGGGCGTTGCAGCGGTTTCTTCTAGACACTACACTGAACAAGTCCAGTTTCAGAAAATGCTGGTGTATTCCTTTTAGAATGATATTCTTATGAAGTTTTTATGATATTCTTATATTTTATGATATTTGTATGAAGGGCATACCCTTTGCCCTCCCCATGTGCAAGGCACGTAAACCAGTCAAGTTCCTGAACTTGAAATCATTTCGTTCCTCTGAGTTTGCGCGCAAAAGTGACGACAAAACCTGCAGGACTTCACACACTAAAAGGAGACACATCTGCCTCCTCCTACTCCTATAAAGCATCTGACCTACTACAAATACGATTGTACACTTCCCGCTTTCTATGCAAAGCTGTGCACCGCCTAAAGGCTTCACCGCTACCACCATTTACCTCACGAGAATGGGAACTATCGCGGTCGTTTTCAGGGAGCTCGGCCTGGGCTACCTAATAAATTAGTAAAACTAACGCTCATTGAAAGCCCACTCAAAACTAATCAACTCACCATTGTAACCCAACGCAGCAAGCGCCTACTTCCTAAACGTGTCTTGATCACCCTGTGGCTTCCTAGCTCGAAGGCGTCCAGTCAGATTTGCGACAATAAAGTGGCCACTCAGGAAAAATAACCCACTCAGCAAGACAGTGCCTAAGATAGGGTTCTAAGTATTGTTCCGGTCATCATCGAATTTCATTACGTCACATTCTGTAGCAAAGCGAGGCGGTGGTATAGTCCTATGGACAAATGAGAGTTTACAAGGTGACTAATATAACCGTATCTTGGAATATGGCTGCCTTCTTCGAAACAGGAATCCATACGTCAACAAACGCCGCGACAAAACATTGCAGAAGCTGAGCTGCAAGGAACACCATTCTCTTCCTAAGGTTGTGTGCGAAAAACGGTCTGCTTTCCGAACTTACCGCCCCCCACCCTCTATTGGCTTAGGTTTAGGGGCTCTATAGAAGCAGGATCGTCCTGTATCCCCTTTGTTTGAGAAGGCATTATGTCCTGCGAATAAGCGCTGGCGCCTCTTCCTGTTTACCCAACATTGAGTGAAAGTGCTTCGATATATTGGAGCACTGACAGCGTTTGCCAACTACACTATAAGAACTAAGAAGAAAAGCATTTCTTCGTTTTTTTTTTTGCTCTATGAGAGCACTCAAAGGTGTCAGAGAAATAGAACATTGCCGAAAGCAGCGTAAGAAGTCTTAGAACAGGGCCTGTATAAAGAGAATCATGCTTCGGACAGCAACACATATATAACTTAGGCTTATGAATGCTACGCTTCTACTTCAAAAACAAATGAAGAAATACCGAACTCCTTGCTACGTGTTCTATTTTTTCCCTAGTAACTATTATAGACTGAGACCATGACGCCAATAACAGTCATTTTTCTTCTAGGTCAATAACGATTTTGGTTATAATTTGAATAAATGTATGCGGCTCCCTGCACCAACATAACACATAAATTAGCATTCATAGAACGCTGGAGCCACGCAATCCTCTCGTATCAGCCATATAACTGTCATATTGCTAGTAGATCACCAGCTGTGGTTTGAATGTGCCAGTATTCAGAAAGAAATGCGAGTACTTTCCAGTGAGAACTTTTCTTGCCTAGACGAGCGAGTTTCACTGTGTATCTCCGCGTGGTCTTGAAGCGAAGAACGGATACCCTGTGGCAAGCAGCGCTCAACCGCCGCTGATGCTCCGACCACTGATAGGATGACTACCGCAGTGTTCCTGTATATGATATGGCTACTAACGGAGCCACATACAGTACACCTAGACTACCGGAGCCTCGGCAGCCGTTTACCATGCGACTCGCCGTTCTCTCTGCCCTGCCGGGCCAACGGGCTTCAGTTCAGTCGCTGTGCCATGGTCGTGCGAAGGAAGGAGGGATCGAGGACGTTGCTTCATCTGTGGCGAAGTTTTCTGCGTGGTCGCAGCGACGACGGCGGCAAGCTGCGTCGGACCATGCTGCGGATGTCGCTCGGTTCGCTAATGAGTTCAAGCGG
This sequence comes from Rhipicephalus appendiculatus, assembly GCA_030522465.1. Classification (NCBI taxonomy): domain Eukaryota; kingdom Metazoa; phylum Arthropoda; class Arachnida; order Ixodida; family Ixodidae; genus Rhipicephalus; species Rhipicephalus appendiculatus. Next base: position 64,852 of record JALIZH010006163.1, on the reverse strand, counting down.
AAACATCAGTAGAAGCACGCAAAGTGGCAGGCTGAAACGAGTGTAGAACAAGAACTTCGGCGAGCTAAACGTCAGGAAAAGGATGTAGAAAGACGACAGCGACGAGCTTTGAGGGCGGCAATGGACGCCTCGCGTTCGCCTGACGCGATTGCTTCGGAAACTCACGAAACGGCGGTAGTGAGTGCACGCAGTACGAAACTTCCGACCAGCCATATCGTTCGGTTAACTGTGCTTCGGCTACGAGGCTAAACAAGCATAACCAAGTAAACAAGCTTTCGCTTGCATAACCGGGCCTGGCCGAGCTTAGCGCCAGCCATCTTTTTTCGAGACGTAGCACTCTCTCGCTCGGCGTTTTTCAGCAACCTTTCCGGAGCTGATGCTCGTTGTTTTTGCAAGTGCCGCATCTCTTATGCTGTTCTAAGGCCGGTTCTGGTACGTGAAAAACTGGTGGACATGCGCGTCAGCTCCAGCCAATGTTTCAGGCACCTCCTAGAAGATTGCAAGTCCTGTAATAGTAGCTCCACCTCTTCACGTGGCCAGCCAAAGAAAGCGAGAATGCCCTCTTTCCCAGGCAATTTCGCTATTGCCACACGCCCTCTTTTCTTTCCATTTTACGGCCCCATTGCACGTGTAACTGCTGCCTTCCGCAAACCACTTCGAATGACTAGGAACCATCTAGATAGATAATCTTAGAACCTTCAGATGTGATTACGCGCACAACGCGAAAATTACATTTTCTTATGGAACTTACGTGGCCACTAGCGATAACGCTGGAAAATTCGATGGAGCAGGTATAAATGCCGACGCGCTTCGCCGCCTGTCAGTTTATCGACGGCCGACGCTCTGTTCGCTGATATCAGTGTACAGGGTGCACTGCTTGCTGTAATTTGACTATCAGTTTCCTGGCCACAAGTTCGGACCAATCAAAGAGTTTAACCTTCGACACGCCGACTGCTGCCTTTGTCAACGTTATGACCACGTGACACTATTTAAAAAAAAGCTGAAAACGACCCTTAATTCTTGACTTAGGTCTCTGATAGCGCTACTCGCATGCCGGCGTTCATGAGTCCTTGTGCATTCTCTGAGCTGACTTTGTGTTTCGCCCACTACGGAAGCAAACCTCGGATGCCACGAAAGAACAAGCGTGTCGCTGACAACTGTTCCGCGAAGAGCAGCAACGATCAAAGCTCCTCGCAAGAATACTGTCTGCTGTTTTACCAAACTCATTCAAATGATTTTTATTAATGATCTCTGCTCATTTAATGGACCCTTAAGTAAAGCTATACTCCGATATCATATACATAGAGATGATAATATTAGGGCACATAAAGTTTTTGCATCATCTTTTGAGGTCACTGAGCGTGCGTTGCACGCTATCCGGTTGGTTACCCATGTTAGGTGACAAAATAGCATGTCGTGCCCAACGAACACTAACCACGCTTACACTATTCTAAAGCTGGCTACGTTGTCCAATATAACTCCTAACCTGAACCTGAACCATCTATTTACGTGCCATTTTATTTTTAAAACAAATTTTACGAATCTTCTGAAAACTTGAGGTAAGTGCTCTACCGCAAATGCTTCGTAGATGAACAAGAGCGTAACGCGATCCTCGTGACTGGCTGGGTCAGTTTGAAGGCTGCGCCGCTCCCAAATATTGAGGTACTCGTAACTGATACGAGAACCGTGAAGCCTTGTCGTCGTAGAGCGAGTTGTACCGCCACTCTTCTTTTGTATAAACTTGTTGTTTTTGCACGTGTGCATGCAAGATTATGTCACCCATGTACATTTGTTTGTTTATTTTTTTTTCATTAAAAGGAAAGAGAAGAATTAAGCTCTTATTTTGGCCTATGTATGTACAGTGATTTGTGCTATATTTTTGTAAATTCCTGCTGCTTGTGAACGGGTCCTTGGCCTCTCTCAAGATGTCTCCTGACATCTTTTCGCCTAAGGACCTCCGACTTGATGTTGTTGGAAATAAACTTGAAACTTGAAACTTTCGGACAAGCTTTGCTGTCAATAGCCGATGTCCACAGTTTATCGAGAGGGAATAAAAACAAGAGGATGCACCAACAAAACGCGATTTGCAGAATGTCGTCAGCAGTCTGCTTTAGTTAGGATTAGACTGAGGAGGATCGTAAATGACTACTTGCCGGGAACTTTCCCACGTGAGGAATCTAGTATGCGAGTGAACAAGATCTAAAATTACCCAGGCTACACTTGGATCTTAGATAAAAAGAAGCTAAATGATAGCTTCCAGCACTGAACTTCGTTTATGTTCCCATGGTATCGCACTTAAACAAACGCATGCTTTGCAGGTGGACTGGTGCTGCCACCATTTACGGCAGCTTGCAAAGCATTTATTAATTCTTGAATGGTGCTGTCTCCCTATGCACTTGTATATACACCACCGCAATAGCTTTCTGACGAATTCGCCCTTAGAGACATGTACCAGTTGGTGCATAGCACAGATATTCGGGGCAACATTATCGGCAGCCCAAGCTGACAAACCAATATTGCAATGAAGCGTGGAAACTTGGGCAAGTTGGTAGGACATAATTGAATATGCGAACAGCGCATAAGCGCTGTGTGTTGTTACCTTCTTCCGTCTTTGTCCTTATGCGCTGTTCGTATATTCAATATTGCAAATTCCTTTACCACTGGAATTGCCGCAATTTCATGCTGCAGTAGCTACCAGGAACAGGTCTGCACGTATTCATTTCGCAACTTTCAGCAATACCTACGGCAGATGCTTTACGGGAGATCCTTGGAATATACGTATATGCGCGACATTTGCTTTAGGGTGGCTATTTTCAATATAAAAAAAAAACTTGCCTGCAACAACGGCACATCGCACAGTCAGGCCGAGTTAATCTCCCCGTAGTAGTTTCGGTGCACCTAGCGCATGTCCTAATAAATCAAAACGAAACATAAACAAGGGAAATCTAGTGTCATGGACACATGTGACCGCTGTAGATACTCCAATTGCGATTGTTACTTGCAGCGTCAAACCCCGGAATTTCTGAACTTGGCGAGCTCGCTGCTGTATGGTCAATCTCATTAAACTCATCGAATCAATAATTTAATTTCTAAACTATGCAATGAACGTAGTCAGTTTTCAGAAACTATTTAAGTACAGTGGGTCGTCCTCTCCAGCGCCTTCTAGTGGGTTCTAGTGTGCCACCTGTGCTCTCTGTGCACAGCTGGCACATTTGGAAAAACTGGACGTATGCTTATTGTTTCGGGCGCCACGTTTTTGTTATATTTGAAAGAGTGATGATGAGCCATGCACACTTATGTATACTTGACGCAGTGCGCTGGGCGGTAAACAGTTTCTGCGTTCTCTTTTTTTTCGCAGAGAGAGTAATGACTGAGGAACTCGTCCTTGCGAATGCCCTCTTTCGCCGTCATCGTCTTTATTCATGCTGGATATGTTGCTTGGCCGCCCACCCCGGTTTCGCTCAATCGAGCACGCACACACACACACACACACACAAACACACACACACACACACACACACACACACACACACAAACGCGCGCACGCGCACACACACACAAACACACACACACACGCACGCACGCACGCACGCATACACGCACACACACACGCACACACACACACAAAAACACAATGTATTTCATAGTTCTGAAATATAGGTCTGCGATGAAGTAACATTTGTTCTCAATACCATTACTACGATTCCTTTTAGGTGCGAAACCCCTTATGGGCTAGGCTTGTCGGCGTCTCCATGTGGTCACGTTGTGTCATGTAGTCATAGTCCATGACATGAACGGGTATGCGCTACAATGGGTAAATACCACTACGCGCCACCGGTCCACTAAAAATGAAGAAGGTAACAATTAGCCCAACAAATAGCCGACGACGTTATGGAGCAGAAATACTACCCTACATGCCGTAGGGAATTGAAACCGGAGATGCAGGGAAGAAGAAGAAGAACCTTACGGTAAGCTGCACTCCGACGCGGTATTCCGACGACGTTGGTGGAGTGGAAACACCCTTCTCTACACGCCCGCCCGGCTTCAGGCTTGGCACCACAAGTCCATCATCGAAAAAATCTCCCAGCTTCCACGTAAGCGGAGCTGGAAACACCCTTCCCTACATACTTCGCTCCTCTCCAGTTTTTTTATCTCTTTACCCGGTGAATATCCTTTTGTGCAAGCTATGATAGATTAATTAAAAGTGCGCAACTTGCTTTTGTAACATTCCTCTAGAGGCGTCTCTGAGGTCGCCACACAAATTGTTGCTGAAAGTAATCTACGAAGCAATTTCTTTGAGTGCCTCCTGTAACTGATGCATGAGCAAACGCGAAAAAATGACCATCTTTAAATATGGCTAATTACCTCCGAGTTGGACGATGTGCAGTGAGCCTCGGGAGCGAAAGCAGATATTATAACCATGATATTCTTCATAGTATTTCTCATGGATTTCCTCCATTGCAGCCCATTACGTGTTGCTATATCTAGTTGTTTTTGAAAGGCGTGCGTCTCTCTTGAATTTTTTGTATAACTTGTGCAAACGTTTAAAAAGCTTCCATTCTTTATTCGCGCTCACATTAAGGAATTCTTCTCGAGGAGTTAGTATTGAATAAACGTGCCTAGTGCCGTTAGTAACCCGAACTTTTTCACGAACAATGCCAGGTTGTTCGCAAAGTTCCTGCAGCAAAGTTTCTGAAAACTTAACCATTCACTGGTTTACGATAAATGAAAAGTTATAGTCTTTCGAAACCCTTTTTCATATGAGCCTCACTGAAGAATTCAATGGAGCTTTTATTAATGGAGGCTGTTTTGTTAATTCGAATTGCCGTTCAGCTCTATGGAGCGGTCAAAGAACGGAAAGTAGCTTCAACCACAGCAATTGGTGTTAAGTTCTCTCCAGAGATTTGTCACTTAGCTGAAGCAGAGGTGCACCTATTTTTTTTTATTGGAACACTTTCGTTGCAGTTGACGAGCGAAGCCGTTATGAGATTTTCTAACAAAATGACCGATGGCGATTACACTCTTCATCAACACAAATTAGTCTCACATGGAACCAATGAAGCCTATACTCGCCATACATGGGTTTCTTGGACGCTAGGTGGCCATACTTGTACATGTGCGTCCATCTGTGTGTTGGATTTAATTTATTGACATTTTTCATTGTAATTTCATGCGGTGAAGCCACCTTCGAGTTATATTTATTTTACGCAATTAGTGAAATAAAGGAACCCTATTGAATTGAAAGAATGGTGCTGTTTTATGAAATAAAAATAGTAATAATATCTGGGGTTTTTACATCCAAAAACCACGATATAATTATGAGAGACGCCGTAGTGGAGGGCTCCGGGAATTTCGACCATCTGATGTTCTTTAACATGCACTGACATCGCACAGGACACGGGCCTCTACCATTTCGTCTCCATCCAAATGCGACCGCTGCTGCCGGGATCGGACCCGCGAGCTTCGGGTCAGCAGCTGAGCGCCTTAACCACTGCTCCACAGCGGTGGACTATGTTTTATGAAATAAAGCTCTACAAAGTTAGCAAAATAAGCTTTTCAGTAACTTTGGCACGTTTTTATTCTTTTGTTTCGGTCACGAAAGGGTACTGCTGAAGCGCCACATAGTTTCTTCGAGGAGTACGGGTAAAAGGGGGCGGGAGGGTGGCCATACGGAAGGTAACGCAACACAAATAGCGATACATTTTCATAGACAGTTGTACCAGATACATCTCAAAAAGTGAAAGCTGAAAATGTCTAAAAATATGTCGAAATATACAGAATATAAAGCATGACCAAGAAATCGGCAGATCTCATGTACCGTGGGAATCAATGATAGACAAGCATCATTAAGTTTGCTATGTGGCACTTTTAAAACGAGTATAACCTTACGAGGCGGATAGATGTAGACATCTATGGATTGATGAATGTCTTGAATGCAAATGTAATGTGCATTTGACTGCTTTGAAAGTGGAGTTAACATTGCAACAATAATTTACCTTAACCCGGCATGGGCGTCTGTGTCATATGTCCCATATGTAATATTTATTGTTGTGTTATAAAAAGAGATAGCCAGCACTGCAATCACAACTGAAGTTGCACCGCGCTTACGCCATGTGTTTTTCCAAAGGCAGTTTCAAGACCTGGCATGGCTGTGTGGTAGAAAATCTGACTGACACGCAGAACGCTTGGGTTCGATTCCTGCAGAGGTCCACATTTTTTTAACACGATAGTGTTAAAGGGCTTGTTTCGCAGAAATTCTGGTGTCGGCGTCAGCGTCGGCGTCGTTGCTTGTGAGCGAAAAATCGACAAAGATGGAAAAAAATTAATAATAAAAATTTTGCTTGTGGGTAATAATCGAACCCAGGCCGTCTGCGTGACAATAAGGTGTGTTCTATCACCGAGGCACCCTATTTATTGAAACTGCTGGGGAAAAACACTATACGAATGTTTTGTTGCTCAGGGCGTCTCTTTAGCGCATGTAATATTGCGTGGAAGAAGCGTAGAATAGCTTCAGGCGTCAAAACACGTGAATTGCGCAATCGAGAGGATGTTTTGAGAGGCCCACCCATTGCAAAGCGTTCAGACATACTTAATCATCATCACCAGAAAAAGCATAAACAAAGTCAAGAGTTGCGTAGGTTCGCCTGTAGCCTGACGGAGGCGTTGTGGGCACTTCCCTGATTTGCGAAAGGGATAATTAAGGCGTAGTGGACACTTAACGACTGTACTTGCAGTAAGCGTTCTAGGACACTTTGAAACGACCTATGTTACGCGCACAGTCGTTCGTTTTCTTACAACACGGTGGAGACGCACCGAAAACCGACGCCACGCAATCAATTCAGAAGGCGATGAGCACGAAGCCCGATTACGCTACAGCGTTCAATTCTTGAAGGCGATGTTCAAGTGTCCTCGAAGATTTTATTTTCGCAATTGTCGGGACTACGCTGTCGATGTCAGTTTCTCTTAACACTCTCACATTTAAGTTACTAATGTCTGTCTTCGTCATTCCGGGGCAGATATAAACTGTCAATCATCTGTGGCGCATGCCCGCGTACCGCAGCTCGTGGTATAGGCGTATGTGCCACACGTGTATGGAGGAAAGGGTTTGACGACGTACTCGACAAGAGTTTCACGTTATTCATGTCATGAATCTGACATGTTATTCATGTCTGTTACTCTCCCGTGCTAATTTTATTCGGCACCAAGTTAGAGGTAATCACGAGAGAACCCAGACGTATGTGGCTAGATAGATAGATAGATAGATAGATAGATAGATAGATAGATAGATAGATAGATAGATAGATAGATAGATAGATAGATAGGTAGATAGATAGATAGATAGATAGACAGATAGATAGATAGATAGATAGATAGATAGATAGATAGATAGATAGATAGATAGATAGATAGATAGATAGATAGATAGATAGATAGATAGATAGATAGATAGATAGATAGATAGATAGATAGATAGATAGAAACGCTCAAAGTGCCTGCAGTTCGCTAAGAAATGCTAAACATTTAAAAACCTACACTATAGGCAATGAAGTCGCTTCGGTCGAATAATTCCATTCATGTTGACGTTATCACAAAAAAAACAAAGAACGAGTTTAATGTTAGTGATATTAACGATATATTCTGGGATGTGGTTACATTATGCTGTAAATCTAGCCGCGTTGAGATGGGAGCTGACGGGCCTTGCATTGGATGCGCTCACTGGGAAGTGCAATATGCTTCACAGTGTGGGCATCACTCCAGGAGATTATCTCACAGCTTGCTTCAGAGACATTTCGTAGTTTACCTTTACATTGTAATGATGTCTACGTGTTCTTTATGTTTAGTGGGAGTGGGTGAAAAGCTAGTGATTAGGGCATCGGTCACGTAAATTGCGGAGGACACTGGTTTGAACAAACAACAAAGATTAAAATTTACATGCTAACATCATTTAGCACAATTTTAATTCGGTGTTCACTTGTCAAAGGGTGGCGTTTACATGAATGCAGGTGTCTGCCTGCACAGTGAATAGTGTCGAGATAGAAGCAGCGAACCACTCGAAGAAGCGCAAAAATATTGGCTGCAAAATTAAATGTCACCATTAAAAGAACGTCTCAGGTTCTCCACCTTGTCAGTGTTAAATATCGAAACTTGTGGCATGATAGAACAATTCTGTAATGTAAGATGTATTTCCGTATGAGACTTAAAGATAACCTGAGCTGTGTCTCTTGGAAAGTGCCAATGCATTCTTGCAATATGGGAAAGCGCTGTCGCGAACAGTCAGTGAGCGGCAACTTTCAAACACGCTTTTTTATTCTACCCACCACTGCTTGCAGTGTCTTAGTGCATTTCTCAAGGTTAAGGCAGGATGAACAGGATTAAGATGACTGCAACTCCTAGCGGTGACTAACCAGGCGCCCTTAGCAATGCTGTCGCGTAGTTTCGGGAAGGTCTGGCATATGATTTCTCGTTTGCGCAAGTGTGACTGCCCTGCCATTTCCCAGCATCATGAGCAGAGCCCGTTGCAAGTGTACTGGAGCCATGAAGCAATGACCTGGCTCTTTTGTCTTCATTACCCCAATTTCTTGCTTAACGAGGCAGGTAGTGAAACTCTGTCTCAAAGGCACCGCTGTCAATGACCTCCTGCACAATGCCGCAACCAAATTCTAACCACCTGCTCATGTCAGATCCCGCAACTCTTCTTTCCTCTATAGCGGTCTAATTAGTAAGGTTTGTTTTTTAAGGTATCCGTGGTACAGCATGCATTTACTTGAAATTGTCCCAAAAGCATGCTCGATATTAAGTTGTTATGGTATGTTCGCAAGTAAAATGTCATTCGTGAACAAAAATTACATCATCAAGGCTACCCGTGAAACCTTGCTAGCCATATAGAAATTTTTTTCTCTAATCATCATGCTTTTCGATCTTTAATTTGTCCTCTTGTATCACCCGGCTACTCGATGTACAGGGTTGGTCAAACGTTCCCAGGCCACTATCCCATGTATTCCTATGGGAGCGTGGCCTGGGAACTTTTGACCACCCCTGTACTTTTGTCAGCAGCTAGGAGCTGTTTAGTTTATTCTTCCGTTAACCATTTCTAAGGCACAGGTCTGATTCCATGTGAGAAATGGATCTAACGAAAAAGAGGGAGGAAAGGACACTCTTATTAGGACTCATATTTTTTAGCAAAACTCAGCGACATGTATCTATACCGCTTTACACTGAAGGCACAAACCAAGTGGGCTGTCTTTCGGTTAGCCGCAGCTGCTATTAAATGAAGTGTCGGAGGCCTTTCACCAAAATATAACAGTCGCGGGCTTGGAGCACATCAATGTTTTTCGTCTTTTATTTTAAGGTGCGGAGCATTTTAGGGGCCCGGGCTGCTATATGCTGTCGTATTCTGTCGTATGCTGTTATCGCTATGCGTAACGCTGGTAAAACCGCGTATGAAAATCGAAAAAAAAGAGGAAGCAAGTGAGAAATAGAAAAACAGAGAAAGAAAGTGAAAAAAATAGGAAGGAAAATGCAAATAATTAGAACTAAAGAGACAAAAAAGACAAAAAAAAACGGAAAAAGAAACAAAGAGAGGAGGAAAGGCATAGAAAACCGAAAAGAAACAAAGAAGGCTGCCGAGCTCCGCACATTCTTCAGGCTTGTTACCACTAGTGCGAAGCTGCCTTAATTTTTTACACGCCGTCGAGAAAATAGAGCGACCTCATTTACACTAAAGAATAGGCGAAAGTTTTGGTATCCTGCCCTAAGCGAGCCCATGCGACAAACAACCTACATTAACGGGGGGGAGGGATCAAGTATCTGTGACGATGAGAGCAAAAATCCTGGACCATGATTAATTTGAATCCGTCATCGTCCCAGGTACTTCAGTTATGTAAGCAAGTTCCTTCTGTACTCATTTCTCAAAACATGCGCTCGCAATGATGCCATTTCAAGTAGTTTTACATTTACAAATCGTAGAATACCAATGCTATAATAAAAGTAACGTATATGTATTTTGAAGGATCACTGGGCGTATTTCACGTTTCCGGTTAATCAAAATGCTAAAAGTGCTAGGATACGTGTTTGCTGGCCCCCCCATCGAACGCAAGCGAAACATGCAAATATGTTCGAAGTTACTGTCACACCTTCCTGTGCATTCCGATCCTATTGGTTCGCTTCGTTAGAAAGTTGCCCGTGGATACAGTCCTTGAAATAGCAAAATACTTTTCAGTACCGCCGTTTCCTGTTTCTTTTGGAAAAAAAATATTTTTCGCATCAGTAAGGAAAAGTGCCGCGCCAGCGCTAAATAATAAATATAACTTTTGTCAGACAATTCTTTTTCGTGTTTTCTAAACATAACAATAAATGTTGAGCTGTTGGAAAATCAGTCTTGTAAATTGAGGTTGAGGGGTCGAAGTATTTCAAACAAGCAATTAACGAAGCATTTGAAATCCCATTAATATGGAGAAGTTCAGGCCGCAATGGGATGCACGCAACGTGATTGAGTCCCCACGTGAGCTAGGGATAACCAAGCGCAAGCTTGTATTAACGAAAAATCAACCCCGTTATTTTTCCGTTCCACCACGTGTGCATCAAGATGGACACAAGAAAGCCCGGTAAAATGTCCTTAGCAGTGAGCACCCTGTGGAAAAGTGTGCCGCAGCCAAATGCAAGTGACCCCGCGTATCAACGACAGTCGGGCATCAGTGATGGGTAGATGACAGGTTTCTTTATATCGTATCAGGTGACGGCAGGCAACGAAAATGAAAGAAACGCAAAAAAGAATACAGAAGTGATTACCATTCGCATCGAAGGGTAGCTACTGCGAGAGCTGAAAGCGCATGCAGGATGTCCCGGACGCTAGCACACATGAAAGAGAGGACGCCACGGGCAGGAAATAACTCACGTATAATTAAACAAAACACATATATAGGCAAAACACATGAAGACTAAGTGCGAATGCAGTGGCACAACAAGAGAGCAGGCCAGATGCAAGTACGCCGAAACAACCGGCTCGTCAAGGCATGCAGCTCGTCCAGTCGCATAGAGTGTCCGCGCTTCCGGAATCCATATCACACGTTGTTTACTGTCTGGGCCCCGCATGGCTTGGTGGCCGTTCCTCTGTAGACTATACCAGAAGCCAAGCAGCCGGAATGTCCCCTCGTTCCCGTCAGCGTCAGTACGTAAAAACAAACTTGAAGAATGCATGCAGCTCTCCTAGGACTCACCCTGCAAAGAATGTGGAAATGCTTTCCTTTCCAATCCTCCTCCACCTACCTTCTGCGCCTCGCCCTCGCGGCTCCCATAAACCACGAACTGTCGGAATTTCCCGCACACCTCCCTGAGCAGCCTCCACTTTCTGGCTGAGACACTCGCCCTTTCTAAAATCCAACTTCCTGCGTGACGAAAATATCCTTTCAAGAAGCATCGTTTGCTGATTCACTCACTTTGTCAGACTCTCAAGGTATATCGTTCGAGAGAGGTTTCAAACTCTGGTTCGTTTCACTCATACCATGTACCTGCATGGAACAATACTTTCTCTTACCTTTCTATTTATCAAGCTTTCAGTTAGTCGACAAGCAATCGGAAGTTTGACTACAGGCTTTTTGTGTTTGCGTCATATTTATGGTGTGACGGTTCGATATCGTTACTCTGGCTGAATTAGTTCTGATTGCGTCTAGGAAGCTATAAACTGATGTTAATAGCGTTCTTTCAGGCCACCAATGTCACTGCACGCGATGACGCATAATGCGTTACTTTTTTTTTTTTGAAGTGAAATCCTCACGGAAAAAAAAGCTATGCAGCTATCCTCAACAAAAAGAAAATCAATCCGCATATTTAGCCATTTGTTCTCACACACTTCCATCGAACATCTTACGGATATATCAATACTTCGAAGACTAAGCAAACAATTTACTGTCATTGAGTCATCTATTCGCGTAATAAGACCTCCGTATGACTTCAGTGATACAGTCAAAACTTCAGTAAAATGTCATTCGCCCAGCTCTCTACCTTACTACCTTAGTCGAAACTTTTGTTTAGCGCATGGTGGTAGAGATAGGTCATGTTTACTAAAGGCCAGTGGCGACATTGCCGGATCACCTTGTACGTGTGTTTGGAACTCCAATAATGAAAAATCATATATCACGTGCATCTGCATCTACTGGCGTTTGGTGAGCTCTGTCACCACGGAACACAGCGAACGGACGGGGCTGGGGAGGGGGGGTTCAACCCCCCCTCTACGCCTAGCCGTCCGTCGCTCTGCTATGTAAGGAACAAAAGGGGGATCCGTGGAGACTGAGCCGACGCCGGGAGATTAGGACCTTAAGGCCACCTGTAAGAGCCAACAGACCGCTTTGGCCCCGGCTTCACTTACACGGCACCCTGGGCTAACCCACTTTGAGGACATCAGCAGTGGTCTTTTCCTGTCTGTTTCTCTGCCTAAAATCTTTGTCTTTCGTTTTGAATTTAAATATTTACTGGCCCCCCTCTCTTTTTCTCCATTTACTTCTATTTTTTTCAAGCAACGAGGCTTAAAATTATGCGAGGCAATGAACCTAGTTATAATACTAGGTTATGGGTGCCATGTACAGCTGGCGTCTGCGTTTCGTTCACGTCTTGTAGGATCCCCTCGTTAGGCTCGGTGGTGGGCGGCTGACATGCCTGACGAACACGCATCATGGGATCTTCGAACGATTTTTCAACCGATCACCTAACGAAACGAGGGCGCACTGATGCACTATTTGAAACCTTCCTCAAAAGAGATAGTTTTTCACAATATCCTGCGACACACTCTGAAAACAACATTAAAGAAACCGAGCATGTGACCCATTCTGGTGTCCAAATGCCTGACAAAGTGCACAGGAAGCTGCTATAAGGCGACTGAGATGGGAAGTGAGAATGTCATTATCAAAGGCAAGAGCAGCACGCAATACGAAAAATTAAGAAACCTTGTGGCATTTGAAGATCGGCCCATATCTGTGACTCCACACAATAAAATTAACCCAGTTAAAGGTGTAGTTTCCGTTGAAGATTTCATGGATCTGAAAGACGAACTCTTCAATGGCTGGAAGGAGGAAAATGTAATACACGTAGAACGCATCAAGTTACGGCGAGACAACAGAGGAATACCAACCAGGCACTTAATACTCACCTTTGCATCTAGCACTCTCCCTAGCGCTTAGAAACTTGCTACTTAAGATTGCATGCATACCTGCAGATTCAAAATTCTCGTCGCCTGTTTCGAGTACCAGAAATCCGGAGATGCATCTCAGAGCCTGATTGTTCAATGAGACCAGATTTCCATCGAGATGGAATCTCCAATAGGCTATGTGACCCGCTAGACTGAATGTCCGAACAGACAATATCCAACCTAGACTGAATGTACAACCAGATGGAGTGTCTAACTAGTCGCAATGTCAGATAGAGACGGAATGCCCAAGGAAACGGAATGTCCAACGCTGCTGAATGTCCAGCTGAGAAGGTGAGTTAAAATCTCAGAGAACTGCTTAATTCTAATACACCTAATAGTCAGCTATAAGATTACCAACATCTAGATCACCATTAGTACTTGACCTCTTGCTCCACCTGTGTGTCTTCTTTTGCGTGCTGCAGTTTTTTTTTTATATTATGACCCCACACGACCACTTAGCCACTGTAATCCAAATACTGTTGTCGTCAGAGGTATTGCAGCGCTCTTTTATTGGCGGAGATTTTTTGTAGAAGTATGGGGCTTTTTCAATCGCCCATGGCTTAGCCGCCCGCACCGGAAGCCTTTTCTTGACCACAAGATTCCGAGGTGCGTTACTTGGGTACTATCGCAGCGCTTGCCTGAAGTGCATTGGTTTTGTGTCATGATATCAACGTGAACACAGTTTGCAATCCCCCATAGACTCAAAAGCTGCGTCAGGCCATGTGATGTATATTTACACGTGATCACAATGCGTGCTTGGGTACTGTCGCCGAGCTAGTTCAAAGCCCGTTTAGTTGATAACAATTTCAGCATGACTTGAACCACCCATCGGCGGTAGAATGCGTGCATATTCACTACGTAATAAGAAGGGCGACTACGAGGGTACTAGCACAGAGCCTGTTCTAAGACAATCGCGTGATATTCACGCTAGAGTAGTTTACTATTGTCTATGGGATTCCGAAAGTAACGGGAGGTCCCGCGAGGCTTTTGTTGACTTGGTAAGTAACGAGGCCTTCATCGCAGATCTTCGTTAAATCCCGTTCGTTTGATATATATGACAAAGGGTGTAGAAGTTATTCTGCAGAAGGAAAAGTTGCGTTAAGCCACGTGTCACACTGTTCAGCTCCTTGCAGCTGTAATACACCACAATGGCTTAGTGAATGTTTCATACGGCAGTGACATTAAATGGGTGGCAGCTGGAATAAGCTGACAAGTCTGTGTGGTGCTGGGATTACCCGAGCAGGTAACACGTGTTTAAGAAAATTCACTCCGGGCTCGGTGAGTTGGACCCTACAGGTGAATTTCTGCAACGTTCCGCTCTTGGTGGACCCCAGCATAAAACACTGTCGAGTTAAAGCATATGATCACGATAGGATTATGAAATAGACGAACCTTTCACCTGAAACAATTCCACCTTTTGGACGGTTCACTCGCTTCGAACACTGTCCAAAATTGAACAAGGGCGCACCAAATAGAAGTAGTGCATAGTTATTTTGAAGTTCTTTGGGAGTGGTAGTGAAGTGCGGGAAGCAGTTTTGTTGCTATTACAAAAACAAAATGACAACTAATGTCATGAGACAACCTGGTTAGTGAACCATGTCAATATCATAGCGTTTACAACTACGGCGAAAGTTTAAGATTTATTTTTTCGGTCAACATTAATGTGCAGCATTCTCGCCCTTTACCGTACTTATTCGGAAACAAGCAGCGCTTAGCTAATACATATGCGATGGTTGTGGGATAGTATCCGCCCAGTAAAACTTATCGAAATCTAACAAAGGCGTACACATATCCAAGTGCTGCCAGAGGAAGCAGTTCCTATTTCGAAGAATGCAAATCGTTTTGTCCTAAATTTTACTCCGACTACATTTCTTCTTTAGCCAGCATTACATGCATTACTTTATTAATCTTAATTATTGGATAAATCAGTAGGAGTTGATCGCATGTGCCCCTGATTTGGCTCTTTCTGGTATTTTGTCTGCAATGGCATAGTAGCTAAAGATTTGAACACTATACGTCATGAATTTTTGGGTTGTAATTTCTGACTCCGGCGAAACATATCAAAGTCGTTTCAGGTAACTTGGACACCTACTCAATATTCAGGCATTGGTCATGTCTCCTACGGTGTGGTTGCGACATGCGTGACCGTCTGAAGTGCATTTTTCATCTTCGAAGCAATGGCGGTATCCAAATTTCTTCCATTTAAAAGTAATTATTTTGCAGTGCTGTGAAATGTTGCGTTTAATTTTAACGCCAAATGAACCGTTTTATCTACTGCCAATCATATTTCTAAAATGACACGGCCTCTTACTTTGATGACGTAACATGTCGTCTAAACTTGTGACATCATCAAACAACATCTTCGCTCGGTCAAAGGTAGGCCTATTCCGCAAGCACTGCGAAACCACGTGATGTGCACAAACTTTCGCAGAGTGGTGGATGAATACAATCGACCCAGAGGAAAAGAAGAAAAAAGAAAGCGACTTTCACCTTGGGTGCGTTTAAATGAACAAGGGGCCGTCTGGACTTCCTTTTTAACACTATTCTGTTTTCCTCCACCCAACGTCAAGCTACTCAGATTTTGTTCGCCTTTTATGCTAATCACGAGAGAACCAGTGACAAGTGCAGTAAAGTTTGTTTGCTCCGGAATAACCTACACAATAAATCCATAAAACGGAGCTTCGCCGAAAAACAACTTCGCATGCCACCGTGATTGCGCTAATGCGCTGCATGTAAATTCGCAGGTCTTCCGGCCACCGCGCAGCGTCAGTGCGCAAAAGGAATCAGAAAGGCAAAGAGAATATTCCGCCTTCGACAGCTAGAGCGGCATACTGTCTAATCAATGATTCGTGCAAGCACTTTAGGAACACCTCAACGAAGGACGCAAGCATGAACAGGCAAAGGAAAATTATATTAGACCGGAGCACTCGGGAAAAGGTGGCCGGGGACAAACGCGCCATTAAGGGTCAGGAGACGCATTTCTCCGTACGTTGGAGCAAATACTTCGAGCTCCAGTGCATGCAGCAAAAAGACAACAAATATACTCGATGGGAACGATGCCGGAATGAGAGAAATAAAGATGTACTATAGGCCCAAGTGTGGGATGCAAAAGGGCCAATCTCTATCTCTGAGAGCGATGAGTGCGCAAATATACTGAGCCAACGTAAATAGAAGGCGGAATGCCTGGCGCAAATCACGCAGATGGGTTAGGTACGAAAATGGCGCCCCGAACTTGGGTTCAAATACTGGAGCCTGTTGAGGAAGAGGGGAAAAATTTTTACAGCCGTGCTCGAGTAGGTCAGAAATGCAGGAAATGCTACAGATTGACTCAACGAGTGGATAATGCAAGGAAACAGCTTTTTGCTGTACGAGTTCGAATAGAACACGAAGACTTCAAGTCTTAGTTCTGATACAGCAGAGGAAGTCGGCTGGCCCATACTACGTGAAGAGCAGTGCTGCCTCATTGCCGCTTTTGCGTAGAAAAGGTAGTACTGTGCGTGCACACTCAGCAAGCACGGGCAAATGGCTTTTTGGGGAATGAGTGCAGAAAAAAATATTGAGCTTTTTACCACAAAAAGGTTATTGCTTTTCTCGCCTTGTGGTCACTGTCCTTAAAATCTGCCCACCACAGACATTACACTTTTATAACTTACCTCGGTTATTCCTGACATCTAGGCTAAACGACACCTGTTACAATGTTGATTGTTATGATTCTTTAAGGACCAAAATTACGCTATTTGTGGCCCTTCCATTCCAGGCCTTGTAGACAGTGATCTATAAAAGTACCTGAGAGGTTATATTTATTTCTAGGCCACGGTATCGGTATCGCATGCCTGCTGCCAAAACGGCTATTTCTTTTTACCATCAAAATTATTGAGACCTGAATTAACTTTTTTTTTCGAGGTTGTGAACAAACCGGCGCCACAAGAACTGAAAATGCTTTTCTATCTGTCCTAGCTTCCGTATTAGTAAGTTTTGTGGTACCCTAACGTTGCGCTGTAATTTTGAAGGTCCCATCGATATATATTTGAATAGTATATTTGCAGCGTCAATGACTACCCATTCACTGATAGGCGAACATAGATTTCTCTTTGCACAAACAGTCGTGTGACATTGTGAGGATTAATGCACTGCGGCTAGGGACTCTAGAAAGAAGCGAGAAAAAAACAACTAAAATTCGAGCAGCAAAAGTGCATTGATTATCGCTAATAAACAGAGCTCCGAATTTATGAAGCAAAAAGCAACTTGATGTATACCTATTTTTGAAGACTAAAATACTTAATATTGTCATGTGGTTGTGACGTCGACGAAGGCAACAGTCGGCGTGTCAAAGAAGAAACTCTTTATTAGGCCGAACTTGTGGCCGAGAAACTGAAGGTCAGACTATAGCAATACACGCTGGCACTGAGAGCGGCGAACAGATCGTCGGCCGTCGATAATCTGATCATCGCTGGAACGCGCCGGCTTTTATACATCACGCGTCGAACATTCTAGCCTTATCACTGGTCGTCGCGCAAGCTCTGGAATAAGCTAGAGTGTTCGCGTCTTGCGCGCAATCTTAACACAACGATCTACAATAATCGTGAAGCTTCTAGAACAATCAGCCGCGGTTTGCACTGAGCATGGGGACAGTCTTTGTGGGCGAAAACCGAGTACAACAAAAAGGAAAATAAGAAACGCGCGTGGCAATATAAATGGAGCAGACAGACATGTAACCAAAGGATTTGAGAAGCGATTGCACTCTTTCAAGGCGGATGAGAAGTGAAGCTATTTAGCAGAGAATGCAGAGGCGACACAAAATTTTGAACCTAATCACACCACACACCCTGAAGCGGAATCCGCAATGTCTTCCCAGGAAGTGTTTTTTTCTGAATTTAGTGTATGTTATGCTCCTCTAAAGTTTTCCGTTCGATTGGCATGCGTCTTTTCCGGGGACATGGGTATTCTTGTCTGACATGCCGCCCGCGCGTTTGCCATTTTGTGCGCAATCTCGGGGAGCCATCTGAGCAGCATGCTTATTTTTTCCGCATTCCCTGTTTCGAGACGTCCGAGCCAGAAAATGTACGGGTTGTCGCATGCGCTTGGTGTTTTGTATACGATCCCAAGTGCTGTTTGCAGGTCATGTGTTCTTTTAAATTTCTATAGAACAGTCATGAGTAGTGATGTATGCCACTTTCTATAGCATACACGTGCCATGTGGGTTTCGCGCACACACCACACGGGGTGTACAAGCCAAGCACACCTTCGGTGTAAGAAAAAATGTCACTTGGTTCTTTTCTTACGATCTCATGTACTATTAATGAATTCTTAATTCCAGAAGATTTTACTGCGGAAAAAGAGGGAAATACGTACGAAGGAAATGTAGGAAAGTCAATTCGAATTGAAACATACGATTTGTTACTCTGCTCTAGGGGAAGAAGGGACGAAGGTGGGAAAGAGAACCGAGAGAACAGCAGGCGCATGAAAACAAACAAAACAAAATGGATACAGAAGTAGCGGGAGTATTACAATTTGTACAATAGGCCACTTCCAAGCAGAAAACTCAATAAGGCCTCAGCAGAATTCTGATGCGACAACTCCTCGAGTTGACACTTTCTCGCTGCCTGTTCTGACTGGGGCCTGTCTTCAAGGAAGGCCAACGCCACTGACCAACAGGGACAAAGTGCGCAACTATTTAGCTGTTACTGTTGTAAGAAAAAGAATCTGCGGTCCTATCCAGTAACTCTCTACGTTCTAGGTTTCGAAATATTTGTGCCGAATCCTTGTACCCGATAGAGGGATTCAGGGAATTTCAACTGAATCGTTTCCCATCCCTTGCAAAATGCCAACGTCCACTGCAAAAGTGGAAACGAAAAAAACTTTTTGGCAAGGCGCTCATGTCTTGATCTTAATCTTCATCTTGAAGCTTCCATTGTCGCTGTTACTTTATTGCGCACCGCTTATAAGATGAAGACTTAGAACACGAAGAACCGCACGAACACAAGCGCGAACTTTCAACCGAAATTATTGGACGGACACATGATGCTTTTATACATTCGCGTTTCATGGTTACAAAAAAAAGAACTTTTACAAAAATGGTTTAAAAAATATATATATATATATATATATACACAGTACAATACCGATAACCACTCGTGCCGAGGACACACACACACCTATCGCACACCCTGCATTACGAATTCAGATACATTATCTCCTTCTGCGTTAGTGCCTAAGATGCCATACTGACGCAGTAATCCCCCAGGCAAACAATCTCGGACGCCTGAATGATTTTGCGCGTCGTCTCATTATTGTGCCTAGCGTGTTCTAAGTCTTCGTCTTTTAAGCGGTGCGCAATAACGTGACAATGAATAGATACCAACTGGTCGAAGCAAGTACCCTTACAAGTCCCATCTTCACATTTAATTCTGTCTTACTTTGACTTCCGTTGAAATAGTATTTACCTTTGCCCTCGTTAATAGAGTTATGCACTTTAGTCGAAACTCCCACAGTGACAATTACTAATAATACTTCAATTATTCATTCAAAGCAAGTAAGTAGGGGCAGCCTAACCTTACATCTCATAGACCTGGCATTTGTATCTAGGCCCTAGTGGCAATCAGACGACTATATCGTACAGTCTTCGCTGCTTTCTGATTTTCCCTGGGCAGTTTAGTTTCATATGGTAACAACACCCCTAAGACTTTGGTGTCATTTCTTTTTGATACATTCTCTTAGCTGCCCGATTGCTTAATTTTCTTCACTCTGCTTAGCCCTATCATATGACATGTATTTTTTTCTTCGCCTGTTCTAAACTCTAACGACGTTGTTTACAGTATTGGTAAAAGTTAGGTATAATAAGAGCTCATAAAAAGTTGAGCTCTGTTTAACCAATATTTGTTAAGATTGTTCAGATTGGTTACTCATCAAAAGTGACACCGATGCTGCGCTTAAGCGGCCGTTTTGATAAAGTGAGTTTCGTTTGTCTAGACCGGCTCCACTGTCAATTGACTTTCCTGAAGTACAGGTAAATACAACACAGATGTAAGCTGGAGCGTAAGAACGTGACTTTCTCTTTGCTAATATAATGCCCTCGTACCTCTCAGAGAACATCGTAGTCAGAGGAGATGCCCTGGCTCAGCTAGGCAGCATACCCAGGGGAAATCACGAAGCAATGTTCATTCGGTGAGGCGCACCTCGTCTCTCGAGGCTATGCAGA
This sequence comes from Rhipicephalus appendiculatus, assembly GCA_030522465.1. Taxonomy (NCBI): domain Eukaryota; kingdom Metazoa; phylum Arthropoda; class Arachnida; order Ixodida; family Ixodidae; genus Rhipicephalus; species Rhipicephalus appendiculatus. Next base: position 44,474 of record JALIZH010006163.1, on the reverse strand, counting down.
TATCTAAGTATGTGTGAAGTTTGCTTTCCTCCTTGGCATAGTGTTTATGCGCTGGGGAAGAAAGCTGCGGTTTCAAACACTGACTGTATGCCAGAATTGTCAGCACGCTGTTCGAGCTACACTGAGTGAAACGATACCACTCAAAGAGCAGGACAAAACCTGTTTCCCAACATCTCGGGAATTACGAAGATGGCTTTAGTTCTGAAACTCCTGCTTGAACTATCTTGCTCGCTGGTACAGAAAAAAAGAGCACTCGCGAAGCACCAGCAAATACTATGCACCGTCATATGCGAGAAAATATTTTGCGCAAAAATTATAATTGTCAACAAAGCTTATGCAAAACGCTGGCACTGGTTGGTAGGGTAATTTTTTATAGAAGGAGGTTAAGGATAGAATTTTGGTCATGACCACTTATACCGGTATCTTGCGCTGAGTACCTGATAGCTTGATTGCAGAAATAGTTCAGGTCAGTCGCTGTGAAGTGTGAGAAATAGTTTATTAGCAAAAGCACAGCTACGCGAATTTCTTTTATCTTTTTGTAAAATATTGAAAATTTCAATCAGATTTAATTTAGAGAATAATGATAACGCCAGCAGCTATGGCATTAAGAGTAATTTTTATGTTCCTCGCATTTAATTTGCATGTCACCAGAACCTTTTTTTATTTTCGGAATACTGAAAAAAAGTCCGTCCCGAATATTACAAGTTTTAGATATTGATAGCGCACATGGAACATTAACGAAGAAATTGTTAGGAATACGTTCGTATCTTCAATTAGGCGCTTAGTACATGTTGACACCATTCATACGTTGCGATATATACAGTTGCTTAAAACGTATCCGCGGGCTAGTTGGTAAGTCATTACGGCAAATGGCAGCGCACACCTAGTAAGCAACGATCACGCACACAGAGGCACGACACAATCGCTTGTGGCGGCCCTCTGTGTGCCTGATCGTTTTTTACCCGGTGTGCGCTGCCATGTGCCATAGCATATAGAGTATGAATAACCAGATTGCATTGACAAAGAGGGAGGTCGCTTGTGCTTTGCAATCAAGCGTAGAACGCAATGCTGTTATCAGGCCCCGTTCACATCACGTTCGCCATACGTTAGGCAAGGTTCATTTCTCAGTGGGCGCCTCCGACCGGTGTCGCGAGGAAAGAAAACTTTTCTCCGTTTTAAACCTATCCTTAGAATGCCCACTGCATGTGTAGTTGCGAAGTGCCAGCTATACAATGATTCATCATTTTGCGAATTAGCGTACGAGTACGTAAACCACTAAACGGGCACTTACTCATCGGCACGCGTTGTTGATGCTGTAGCCTCTTCATAATGATGATTAATTATGCCGGTTACGCTTTCAAACCGATGGGCGTTTAAACCATTCCATTAGTTGTGCAATTCGCATGGTGTGACACCTCGTGCGGTTTTGTGCAATTTAGTTTGTGTGACACCTCGTGCGATTTTCACGCTTCTGCCACATTAATTTTACATGGAATAACGAAAGTCCTCACAATACATGACAAATGAGCAGTGTTTCTTTTCGAAAGAGTTCGGAGTACTGGAGCAGCTCTGTGGTAGGACACCTGCTTGGCACGCAGAAGGCCGGAATTTCATTCCGGCTCGTAGTCATGATGTTTATTACATGCTCTTTTCGCGATTGCTTGCGCAAGGTTGACGACAATTTTTCGTTCGCGACCAATGACACCGACGCCGACATTTCTCTGAAACGAGCTCTTTCATGAGCCCGTTAACTGACGCTATCGTGTTAATTACAGCTCAATTCGAAGGCCGGGAAAAAATTACTATTGCACATTTTTGGCCCCACCCATGGGATCCGGAATCAAAATTGTACGTGCTTCCGGCTGGCTGACACATAATACAATATTATGGTTGATATACTGTAAATTTACAATTTTGCAACATTGGTCTGATTACAACGTGCACATTGCACAAGATGCAGTGTAGTGGGCCCAATGGGTCGTCGTTTTCGAGCGGTCACTGTATCGTAAATTCACATATATTTTTTTTACAGAAAGCGGTTGGTAAATAGCGCTTCGTCAGTTCCTTCTTTCGTTCGTGTGTTCGTTTGATTGCTTTTATAACTCCTTAAAACAGTTGTGTTACCTTACTTTAATGTTTAAAAGAAAGGCAGCAGTGAGGAGAATATGGAAGCTTGTGATGAAAAATTCACAAGCATGGTGTGTCTGCTGGATCCAACGTTTCGAGAGGAGAACCAAGAGAGAGAGAAAGGGAAAAAACAAAGGAAAGGCAGAAAGGTTCACCAGATGACACTTGGTTTGCTACCCTGCGCGAGAGGGAAAAGGGAAGGGAAGGAAAAGAACACAGAAAGGGACGTCCATTGCGACAATGAGTTTCCACCTGCTTGTAGTCGTGAAGGAAAACGAAGATCTCTGGGTAGTTCACCGCCTGCAACCATATCGACTGTGTCACCAAATTTATTACAGAGCTTGATATTGTGAATAACTCGGATCCCACTTCACATTTTCCTTTTTTCAGCTTCCATCTACATTAACTTCCGCCGGCTTCACGACCAATCCGTTCACTGCCGTGGTGGCTGTGTCCTGTTCGGTGGAATTCGCTGAGCAGCGAGCAAAAAGCAATGGAGGACTTCAACGAAGAAGCTGCCGTATCAACAAATGGGAACATAGCCGTTCATGTTGGAAACATCAAAAATAACTTTCTTCCTTAAAACAAAAATTGTAATAACAAAACTTGTCATCTAAGAACTTTTTATTTGCTTTCGATTCAGATATAAAAGCAGAATTTAATTGCAGCTCCACGTCGTGTAAATTTCGTAACAATGTGACGAAAAATGATGATTTTTTCAAATTTGTGACTTTTGCTCGTAAAATTTAAAAATATCAGTGGTCTGAAAGTATGTTTGACGGAAAATAGACCTTTTGGTAGAGCAAGTATTCATTACTCTGTTATTATTACATGGTGCAATTTTACAAGGAAAAAGTGCATACATGGAACATTTTGGCGAAATTTCTGGAGGCGTATATGGCAAAAAAAATTGCAGTAATATTGTTGAGCTTGGAACACCTACACAAAACGCCTTTGCTTAATACCTAAACCGAATTTCGCATTGAAACAAGAAATAATACTCTAAGCATAAATTTTCTGAAAAACCGCACTAACACGACATTCTGCGAAATTTTAAAGGCTCCCACGCAAGTAACATTTTTTTTCTCTCCGAAATATTATAGCAATACATTTTTCAATAGACTGAATGGTTACAGCTTTTTTTCGAGCACACTTTGAGATTGTCGCCGAAATTGCTTGCACGTTTGCGTGGGATGACCCATATGGAACATTGTATTGTGTAGTATACACATATCCAAGTCTGCTTTGACTATGCAATTCAATATTGCATGTTGCTGGGCGAGTCGGTCGTACATGATTAAAAACAAGTTGTTGCGCAAAGGAAGCAAGGAGAAGGAAGTGAACGAGGATGGGCGCAGACTCGCGACTGGATTTTATTGAAAAGAAAACGCATATTTATAGAACACAAAAAGTGACACTCTATTTAAGCAACGCTGCGGAGAGCACCAGTGATAGCCTATGCACTCACAAGAAGGTCATTAAATTATTTAGACGTTTTCAGCCGATTAAATTCCTGCGATCACCACCCCATGATGCTTTGTGTAAGTTACATGGTGTTGTGCTACCTGCGATGTCGGCCCGCCATTGACGAAGCGGCGATATAGCATGATGACGTCATCAGATGTCGTCAAGACATGACGCCATTCATGAAGTGGTTGATGACGTAATGATTGAATAGGGAATTTCGGAGACTTGGCCACACATCATGGCGTCATTGATATGTCATGTTACATTAAGGTTAACGTAACTTTTGGTGCCTAGGGTGTTGATGCCGCCGCCTGACCCAATTTTAATCCCCTTAATACATTCTATCGAGTATCACCTGACCTTTTGCCGAACTGTCCTACCTAGTTCTTCTATTTGTACTTGCAAACGGGGGGACCATTGTATCGCACAAGAGCGGGCACAGGGCCGACGCATTGTCTCCGGAAAGTCCTTGCGGTGACGTGATATCGCCTCAGTTACAGGTACACCAGTGTTAGTCCTCAGGGTAAATAGCGTTGTAACTGTTGTTACTAACAAATGGTCACCGAACAAGTGTTGCTACTCGTCAGCATTCGTACTCTCTATGATAATCTCGTTTTCGGTGATGCTGAAGCTGCCTTGAAGTTTAAAGAAATCAAACAATTGACGTTAACACAAGTAAGTGATACTGAAACAAGATAAACAACCCGCACATACAAGCGTGGTCTTACGTGAAGTAATCTTTTTGTCTTTCAGCTCTCCTATAACCAACAAGCCAACTTAATTAGGGCACAAAGAAGTCCTGAAGTGGCTCACCCGAGTGCTACACACAGTTCTCATAGACGAGACCATCGACGAATGCGCCGTTCTTGAGTAAATAATACTAGATAAACTTATCCCGCGTTATTGCAGCTGTCGCATCGATGACCGAACCGGGAGATTGTGTTTACTCACTGACCGTCCAAGTTCATCAGCGAAGAAGCATTGGTTCCCGCCGTTTCTTTATAACGATCCATGTTTGAAGTACCGCTCAGAGTTTCTAGCGTGCTTGTTTTTTTAAGTAAATACTTAGACCATCTACAATGAAATAAATATATAAAAAATAATATTTACACGTAATATTGTCATTCAGAAGACCACTCGAAGGCAAAGTTTATTTGCGGTGTAGTTATTGTGGATTGAAATTGCTTTTGCATCTTACTTTTTGTAGGGTGATAATAATCTTAGGCGCAGGTTGTCATGACAGCGGAAAGAAAGTCATTAATAGCTTTTAGGTCTTTATTTAGGACATTGTGTATACCTGAACTATATTCTATATGGGTTTGTACAAGTTGAAATCATTATAGTGACACGATTAGTGTATGAATAATACACAAACCGATCATGCTTTTCCGTTCTCACTTCTTTCAATAAAGGTGTCCGTGATGTAACCTGCAGGTGTAAGGAATGCGGACACAATACTGCTATTTCCCAGGTTGCGCTGGTTACGGTCGATGAAAACGCACTTCGCGCTTGCCATCAACACCACCACCAACAACTAAATGATCAGTGAGAGAGGAGATTTTGTAGCATTATTTCTTATTGGTCCAGTTATGTATCTTATAGCTGGTTTTTTATTTGTTATGTGTGTGCGTGTGTGTGTATTTGCTGTATATACTGCACTGGACGTAACGTACATTACAAACGTATTTACCACATGAACTTCTTTCTGCATGCTGCATGGCCGCTCATCATTCCTCTCGAAATGATCGTTTAGAGAACGCCTTTAGGAAACTGCTACAAGCCGAAGACGAGATGGTGGTAGCTGGTATACATTTTATCTTTCCTTTCACGCCACGATACAATGGAGACACTTTTATTTCGCCTTGTCCCGAAAGAAATCTCTGGCCGCTTGGGACATCACCAAATGGAAGCTCGCCGAGCGCTGGAGATGTAACAAGGTCTCCCAGCAGCCATGAGGGCGAATGAAAGCAAGCACTCACTTTGAGCGGTGTCGAGAAAAGGAAATGTTTCGTGTTTTCTGCCAGTTTGCCCTTCTTCTGAATTCTTTGACCTACAATGTATATTTACCTTCGTCCTTCTTGCCTGTGTACCTACTTGTTATTCCTACTTTCTCTGTTTCACAAAATATTTCTTCTTTCCCTTTTCTACTGGCAGCACTATACCATTACTTCTTGATCTCTGACATTCGCCTTGACCCAGTTTACCAGCATTCACAATGTTGTCTTCCATTTCGCCTCAATGTTGGGCATATCGTACTTGAAACACCCAAGCAGCTTCAACATAACAGAATGCGTACGCTTGACTGGACATGATTTCTCATTTGCGTTCCATGTTTTTTGCAGGGAAAATTTTCCTACCATCATAACCGATATGTTTTCAACATTTTAGTCAATACGCAAATGAAGAGCATTTCGTTCGTAAAACGCAGAATTAACAGACTTGGTTTTGGCATACTTTTACAACACATATATACTGCGCATATCAGTCACTACGGCGACACACTAGAAAGGCGGAAGAGGCAGAACTTGGCGTTGGCTGAGGTTCAAGGTGAAAAGCATGGACAAAGTTTTTATTTTGGGTGGGTTTGTATCATGAGCCGTAGGGCTATCACTCTAAAAGTTTCTACTACTACTACTACTACTACTACTACTACTACTACTACTACTACTACTGTAGTGACAAATACTGTTATTAGTAGAGGAACGAAGAAGACGGTTTTTTGTGTGTGATGCTCATGCTGGCTCAGCTGAGGCCACTGACTGCTGTCTCGTCGCTGGTCGTGATTAAAGCGGTTGCCTAACCTCGGCTACTAAACGAATTATATCACTACTACTACTAGTGCTGCTGCTATGCTACTACTACTACTACGCATGACCTCCAGTATAAGCAAGCGCATTCAGACGCATGGCGTTTCGAAACAACGCTGGTGGCATCCTCAAGAATCTTCTGAGAGCACGTAACGCCTCGTGCAAGCAGCGTTTCCCCCTTGGCGTTGAGTCGTCGTAATGGTATTCGCATGTACAGTCAACGTCGCATCCCTCTATTTCAACCGCAATTTTTCTGCTGATGTGGTTAGTTACGCGTGTAAGCATTCCATCACAGTGTTCCTTCCCTCGGGTATGTATATTGCTCATGGAGTACTGCGCAACTTCCAAACTTCTAGTATAACGGCTAGCTCGCGCAATCGATGGGTATGGCCACGCCACGTCCACACAAATAAGGGCCCGCTTCCACAAAAACTATATTAGGCCATAATTGTCCGTAATTGAATATTTTGCCAATCCCCACCTCAAACATATTATTACGAAAGGTAACCAGTCAAAGGCAAAAAAAAACTCTTATGAACGAACAGCTTCGCGTTGAAAATGGACCTTGGTTACTAAAAGTGATTTAGTCGGGGCGTAAATGTAGGCGCAAATATTACACGAACGCGACACAGTGAAGGCGCTGGAGACCACAATGAGTGCGTTAATTATCCTTAAGTTGTAGTGTTTCATTCGATGAGCACTGTACGTTTTTATTTTTTCAAACGTTGTAATTACTATATACGCATGCTCTGATTCTACGAAAAACGAGACATGCAATCACTTCAAACGAGAGCATCTTGGCACTGACACAAGAACATACAGGTACTCACAATAGATTAATCCAGATCATCTGGACATCGCGCCAAATGTTTAAAAAACAGCGATCTCTGAGATAGAACCTTTACATAGCATTTCAGCACTTACGCTGGTTAGTGCGCAAACAAGCTCCAAAAATTGCTTCCGAGTACTTAATGTTTTGTTTACGAAGTCACTGAAGCTGCAGTGTCTAGTACTGCAGCTGCAGTGTCTAGCATTACGAAGATGGCACCGCACCGCGTGCGGCGCACCAGTCTGTTGTCCCGCCATGGCCGCATCGTCGCATACGCTAGGCAATGCCAAAATTTATCTGGCACAGTTACACAAACTATAGCGCCCAGATGGACGAGTGCACAGTGTAGTGTGGTATAGATTCGCAGGCTGTGCTCTTACGAACATGCGCAAGAGTGTGACTAGTATATTCACCAGCCAATCTGCCTTACCAGTAGACATTTCATGTTTTTGCTAGTGAGCCAGCCATTGTCTCTTAAGACGTTGCCGTGATGGCTGGAGGGGGCGTCCGCGTTTTCTCTGAACTTGTCACACCGCATTTTTCGAAGGAAGGAAAGTGTTTTTCCTTTTGCCTGCACTGGTCCGAAAACGACTAACTCGGCTTAACTATAACCACTTCTTTCACCTGCACACTCACACAGCAGCATACAAGTGCTCCAGCAGAGTAGAATCAGCAGAGATTTGCCGTGTACACTGCGCAGGCATTTTCCTGTCATTTTAAGCCCCAGCTTCTATAAGAAATTACCATGATGAATCGCCACCATAAATGTGCATAGGAAACGAAGCTTATGTAGTAGCTAAAAAATAATTTTCATATCTTTGAAGATAGAGAAGATCATAGCGTACTCGTTGCTGCAGACATCGTAATGTGGTGAACTATTTAGTTTTATTTAAAGGTCGAGCGAATAATTTTGTCAATATCCCCTATTTGCAGGGGAAATTCAATTGCTCCTAACTGCAGAATTTGTACATAAAGAGTGATAATATCCACATAACTGTTTTTTAACCCTTTCTGCCCTTGTGTCCTACACAAGAGACGCGAAGAAATATTGCAACAGATTCTGACATAAACAATTTGAAATTCAAGCAAATATATGAGGTTACCTCAATAAACTTGCACAAACAAAGGTAATAAATTTTTCATGATCGAGTTCTTCAGAACTCTGCAAAGTAGAAGAATGGCGAGAGGTGAAAAAGAAGACAATTACCGAAATTGAATATTTGGTGCCTTTTAGTGCTTCAGTACTACATTGCTATCTATGGTATTTATATGTTGCTTCTAAGATGATGAAATGTTTATTTACAGAGTGAGTTTCCCCTAACACTTACGGGTCAGCCGCAGCATTGTGCAATCTTGATAACGTCCTATATTTCATAATTACTTTATTTGCGCAGCCCCGCGCAAATACAGGACACCAGGGCTTCATGATTATCTGAGCTACGAATGCATTGCACGCTGATCCAGAGCCGTAGGGCTTATGTCAGCTTGAGACTTCTTGTTATTCTACTCCAGCAAACAGCCTGAATTTCTTAGATATTATGTAAGGGGGGCTCCTATAGCGAGAATATATGTGCTGGATCTGAATGTGTCTTCCGCACTATAACAATGGCGTATGAGGGAAGTAAAAGATGACTGCGGTGAAATGCGGTTCCACCAGCATGCCTTTCCACACATGTGTGGAAATGATTTTCGTGCAGCAAAACAGGATTCGGTAGTCTATTGTGATGTCATATCTTTTCAAAGCGTTCAATAATTAAACGATGGGAATTCAAATGTAGAATGAGAAGCCGTGTATCAAGAGCAAAAAAATCTTGCATCTGAACCTTTTAGACTTTCTAAATAGTATATGGTTGCTACATTCTATCTTCAGCACAATTACACGTGTCGACGAGGTACAAATTCACTTATTACACTTTACAATCAGAAAGTGCTGGTGTTCTATATATAGGACATGGTTCCATTTTGCCATTTGGGATGCTCAGAATACAATGTTTTCGTCTTCTAGAGGTGGTAGTAAAGCCAATTCAACAAGAAAAGAAATCTCTACTCCCCTGGTAGCATGTGCAATGTTGCTACAACATTGAAGCAACATTCTCAATATTGCTGCAATATTGTGTCACCATTTGGTGCTACTAGGGTCGTTCAAGAAAACTGAGGGCTGACAAGATTAAGGCGCTTTGTCATTTCCGCCGTCATATTGTAGTTTTTATAGTGCTCCTTAATTAGACACGCAAGCCATGATGACCAGATTTCCTTCAATTTGCTGTGAAAGCACTAAGATGTACTGACTTAGTACAATCGGCGAGAGTGAAACTTTCATCTTGGATGCGTTGGCTCCCCACTTAAGCTTTATACATGGTAGTTTCTACTGGCCATGAAGATGCCTGATCACATCATTGTGGAAAAACACTGCGCGAGTCCCATGAGATCCGCGAAACATAGTGTCCGTTCTGCCCGTTAGGCTAAGTGTCGATAACTTCACTGTTTTAGCGCACAGCCTGACCGCAGTAAACAGAAAACCTTTAAGGTAAAGTCAGACTTTGAAAGTAAGTTTCAAAGTTTGGCTGTTGAGCAGTGGTAATAAAACCCAAGGCTATAAATTTTCCAAGAAGCTTTAAAGGTTAACTCATGTTGCATTGAAGCTCGAAATTGTAGTTAATGTTTTGTTTGTTTATTGTTCTCTCAAAATATGTACGTTTTTCTAAAAAGCTCCTGCGTGTAAAACATATCGAAGTTGTGTACAAGGGTAGCCACTAAGGCTTTCCAGGAGTGCAGAAATTGTGAGCGTACAACAAAAACTACATTTGTTATCGTTTTTTACATTTGTCGATGTGAAAAAATTGTCACATATGAAGGTTCTTTTTATAATTAAAAATACAAAGTTACCTAGACTACTTATTTTAGTTCCAGCTATGCAAACGCCGCTAATTACCACAACTGAGATTTTTTTGTTTCCTTATGCCTTATAGTTGCCGAGAAAAAAGCCACACAGACCTCCGAAAGTGTTTTTTTTTTTTTAGAAAAACGCAGAGATTCCATAAAGGTACATCTACATTTCCTGTCATAGAGTTGAAGAAAAAGGACCAAAAACTAATTTAGAAACCGCGAGTGACCAAGTGTCATAAATTTTTTTCAAGGTTAAAAAAATTCCTTATCACATAATTGCGAGAATTTTTAACTAAACGAAGTATTAGCCCACCTTAAACAGGAAACACAAATTAAATAAGTTGGGTCATTCTTTGTTCAATACTTCGAGTATATATTGCTTTTGCATCCTGAGGACTACAGTACCTACAAGAAAAACTGATGAGATCTCCTTCTGCCGGCAATGGTGTCAGCTTCAGCAAAGACCGCGAATATGAAGTGTCTCCCAACGATGACACTACGTCATCCAGGCAGAAAAGACGTGGCGGATCGAAATGAAGACTCAAGGAAACGCAATAGAAACATAGCTGAGAGATAAAAGCGAACGATGAAGATGATGAAGAAGAGACAGAGCGCTCACGTCGCAGTGTGACAGCGAGTAGAAATAAACGAGGGCGTAGATGTCTCTGGTGTTGGTATGGTCGCGAGCGATAAAACAAGGCAGAAAAAAATTGGGGTGCCTTCCTGATGGAGTTCCAAATGCCGCCAAAGCTTGTCGCTTTAGTAAATCACTTCTGAGAAGAGACGGGTCGGAAATTTCGCCAACACAGATTTAAATGGACGCCTTCCATTAGCAGCCACGAGAACGCACGAAAGCAAAAGTTGTCAAGATTGTAACGGAGAAAACAGCAGCGAAGACGAGTACCATTCTTTTTTCCTACTTGAATTTGTGAGCCAGTTCATATTTTATTTCTCATTGCCATGAACGCAAGCTGCTGTGAACAACTTTGTCCGTAATGACGACGTCGACAACGTCTTCGAAGATTTTGCTGCGTTCACGGCTGCTTCAAGTTTCTTTTCTAGCTTGCTATCCCACATTCTAACAAGTTGTCATTGCCATGATCTGTGATATCGCAAGGCTGTTTTTTTGCGAAATTGGTGTTTCTGTTTCTGTAGCGTTATATGTATCTGCACCCACTGATATTAATATTCATGAGACAGGGTAGTGGCGAAAGGGAAAGATAAAATAGGAAGAGCTAAGAACAACGAAAGGTTATAAAGGCCTGCTGTACACTGCGAATATTGCGCAATAAGGGGCACGACGTATACATTAGCACATTAAGAAGCACTAGAGAAAGAGAAAAGTGAAAATCAAAATTCTACAGCACCTAATTTAGCTTCGTTTTGCGATAGTGAAACTGACAGTTTTTTTTTACGCATAAGTTATCTGCGCAATTGTACAGGCGTCATCAGCGTCCCTCGTCAACTGTCAATTTTGTATGCACGAGAAAGAATACTGTGCAAACACTTATTGATAAAGAAAATGGCCACAATGCGTATCAATAAATCCACTGTAAGCATTACTACAAACAGTGTAATTGTGTTCCATGAACAAATTATTCGAGCGGTTTCTTATCTGCACCAGATAAATTTTTCCATGTGAATTGAACATTGGCGGAAGATATTCCTGGAACCGCTGAGATCTATCCGCAACAAAAATAAGGGAAACGGCATGTCCTCCATTTGGCTTTCGGCAGAGGATGCTCCATAATGCCGATCTTAAACTTTACTAACACTGGGCACTCATGCTACCTTTAGTTCTAGTGCGTCAGAGTCAAAGCACAACCCCACAATCAGTTCACGACAAGGACACCCATGGACTTTCAGAGCAGGCAGCGCACGATCCCTGAGGCATGCTATGCACAGCATTCTCACAATAAACATGCGTACTGTGCAGTACGAAGCATCGTGCTATCACACAGACCAGGATGTTGAATAAACACAGAGATATAAAACAGAAAGCGCGCCGAAACACTTCATAAGAATACTTCACCGGGCAATGAAAGAACTAAAAGAACCAGTTAGGGACAAGAATTCAGCACAGCTGCTCCCGATTGGCGGAATATTGGTTCGATGAATTGCTGCAAAGTTTTTACCGATTTGAATGTGAAACACTGAATTTGTACTCGCCTATTTCGAACTTACTGGGCGTGAGAAATAGCGGAACTAAGCGAGAAGCCGCACGTTTATATGGCACCTGAAGAAGATGTATATAAAAAAAATAAGCATTCCTTAAACCCTAAGCAATCGTTGTTTATTCGTTGCTAGAATACGCCCAAACATGCCTTACGATATATTTTCATGCTACGTACCATTTTGACAAAACCAGAGACGTCGGCTTGGGCTGGTGTATTGAAGTCCTGTCACGTTGCATCGTGAAGTGCTCACGGGTAGTAGGGTAAGCTGGGGCAAAATGCGAGAAAAATTTGAAAATAGTGAATATTTATTTTTATTTCACTCGTTACCATTTGACATCAATTCAGAAACTTTCCTTAGGGTACAGGGTATGTGCTACATAAATATGACCATGTTGCCACCGTTCAAAAGTTTATTTTAAAAAAACTTACACCATCTCCCGCTAAAGGGAACCATGTGTAGATGCGAAGCAGCGGGCGCTAACGCTTACACTGGCGGCGGCGTTGACGCTGGCGCTCATCGCAGCGTTGCGCAGGAGAGAAAACTGGGGAGGCGCAAAGCACGTAGTGATGGAGCGGTGTTTCCTACTGGAACATGCCAATCGCTGCTAATGGGCAATGAGAGACCGAAGACTCCTACTGGACACAGAGACCCGCAGTCCGCTTTTAGTTAACGCGCACGCTGCGAATTTTTATTGTTCAACAACCACAGGAGAAATCTCCCACCGGCACCACCTTGCAGGTCAAGATCCACTGCCATATATACGGGGTGGCCAGTGAACGGTTGTGCAGCGCGAGTAGTCGGTTTTTTCAACCAAGAAACTCGCTAGCAGACGCTGCCTGCGTCGGCGTCGCGAGGCGAGAGAGGGGCGAACGTAGGAGGAGAGAGAGAGAGGGGGGGGACGCGCATGCGCAGTGGGAGTGTGGATGCCGCGGGCAGGGATTCCTAGAGGAGTGAGGGGGGGGAGCGTAGGAGGGGGGAGGCGCATGCGCAGTGAGGGTGTGGTTGCCGCGGGGAGGGATGCCTAGGGGAGAGAGAGGGGGAGAGGAGGTTTTTATTTTTATTTTTTTTAAAGGGTTTGCGCATGCGCAGTAAGGGTGGTCACGCCGCACACCACCACCGGATTAAGCTTCGCAAGATGCTTCACATCTAAAATAAAAAATGCTCCAGATGTCTCATTTTGCCCGAACTTGCGGGGCAAAACGAGACGCTGCGTGGGGCGAAACGAGACAAGGTGAAAAAAAATTCATCCCTTCAGTTCTTGCAGTAGAAGGACTTCAAATTCACTCCGTGGACCCTTACGCAGTTTTAATGAGGCCAGTCCTTGCACTCCACGCAATGAATCCAGACAGAACCCGGTGCTGTATGGCTCCGAAACTCCTTGCAGATAAAACACCGCCAGTATTTCTTTATGCTAATGTTGTATTTTGTTGAACGGCTTGCCATTCATTGGTATATTCAATGATAGGAGGCTAGATATGTTCTGACGTATCTTCTTCGCCTCTTTTTGCCGTTTTGATGAAGAACTGCTCAGGTGTCAGTCGGACTTCGTCAGCCGGACTTTGTGAGGCAATGAATTTAAAACTGTGCTTAGATTCGCATTATCCAGTGCTTGTTTTATTTTTTTTTTAAATTTTCCGTAATGGAGAAATGTCCTTAAAAGACGATCCCAAGACGTGTTTTTGAAAGACTTGACTTGGAGGTTCTGCCAATTCTTTCGTGCGCCTCTTGAGAGCATCCTTGGGAACACGGAACAACCACGATGCAACGCGAATAGAGTGAGTCCTGTCCTGAACAGCAATCAGTGCTTTGACATGTCGTTTTCCTCGCAGGAAGCGCTATATGGTATTTTCTTGTACGTCCGAACCCTGCTAAACAAAGAAATATAATATTGTCACGCGCTAGGGGCTGTAGCAGCAGAACAGAGGGACAGCAAGACACGAACGTCAATCACGATCGAAGGGCTATCACTCCTCGTCTTTGTCTTCTTCGCCCTTTTTGGCTGTCCACGGCTTGCTGGCTCAGAACACCAGGTGGCATTATTCCCCCTCCCAATGGAGCATCGACTCGATGCTCACACACGAGGTGTACACTGAAGGGGCCCATAACCAAAAAAAAAAAGAAAAAAAATATAGAAGAGAGACTTATAACACATAGCGAATATCCACGTGAAAAAAAAAATGTGGTCTGTGGTCGACAATAAGAAAAAAAAATAACGAAGTTCACAGTTCTTTGGAGAACTAACGGACAACATCAGTGAAACACAACGTTTGCTGCACGGGCACAGTAAGTATGGTATCACCGCGTAAAATATGGTTTTAGGCGGACGACATGCACAATCTCTGTGCGCGGTGAGCGGCGCTGGGACGTTGCCGAGCCTCCGTCTGGAATAACTTCATAGTTAACCTCGTTCACCCGCCGTAGTACTTTGTAGGGTCCGAAGTACTTGCTCAGGAGTTTCTCGCTGAGACCTCGCCGTCTAATGGGAGTCCAAACCCATACTTGGTCGCCAGGTGCATAGGTAACCTGTCGATGGTGGACGTTGTACCTTCGTGCATCTGCACACTGCTGCGTTCTAATGTGCACGCGGGCCAGTTGACGCGCTTCCTCTGCGCGCTGAATGTAATCCTCGACGTCAGGAGCTAACTGCTCGTGCTGGTCGATGTCATAAGGAATCATGGCGTCTAGCATGGTTTGGACGTCTCGGCCATAAACGAGGCGGAAGGGTGCGAATCTGGTCGTTTCCTGCGTTGCGGTGTTGTACGCAAACGTTACGTACGGCAGGATTTCGTCCCACGTTTTATGCTGCACATCCACGTACATAGAGATCATGTCCGCCAGCGTTTTGTTGAGCCTTTCTGTCAAGCCGTTAGTCTGGGGGTGGTATGCGGTTGTCTTCCGGTGGTTCGTGTAACTGAGCTTGAAGATGTCGTCCAAAAGTTTTGCCGTAAACGTTGTCCCTCGGTCAGTGATGATGAATGACGGGGCGCCGTGACGAAGCACAATGTGGTGCATAAAAAACTGGGCGACTTCGGATGCTGTCCCGCGTGGCAATGGCTTCGTCTCAGCGTAACGCGTCAAGTAATCAGTTGCGACGATGATCCACTTGTTTCCGCTGTAAGACAAAGGAAACGGTCCAAGGAGGTCCATCCCAACCTGATCAAACGGCGTACGCGGTGGGTCGATGGGTTGTAGGAGGCCTGCAGGTTTTAAGGGTGGTGACTTGCGACGCTGACATTCGCGGCATCCTTTCACGTAGCGCTTGACGCAAGCTGCCAGCTTAGGCCAGAAAAATAGCTGTCGCACCCGATCGAGCGTCCGTGAGTAGCCCAGATGACCAGATGTCGGCTCGTCGTGGCAAGCTAACAAGATGTCATCGCGAAGGTCTTGGGGGGACGACTAGAAGATGAGATCTGCTGCCGACACCGGTGTTTCTCTTGTATAATATGCCCTCTCGTAAGCAAAATGACGGCAACATACGCGAAAGTGGACGAGCAATTGACGCGGTGCCGCCGTCTAAATGATCGATGATGGGCCTTAACTCGGAGTCCGTTCGTTGTTTAGTCATCAGATCCGCCCCACTGACAGTTCCCAGGAAGGCGCTGTCGTCTTCTGCAGCTGCACTGTCGGATTCGAGAGGTGCTCGTGATAGCGTGTCGGCGTCTTCATGCTTTCTACCCGACTTGTATACGATGGTGACATCGAATTCCTGAAGTCGCAGACTCCATCGTGCCAATCGCCCAGAGGGGTCTCGGAGGTTAGCCAACCAACATAAAGCGTGATGATCAGTCACAACTTTAAATGGGCGCCCATAGAGATAAGGCCTAAACTTCGTAATTGCCCATATTACAGCGAGGCACTCCTTCTCTGACGTCGAATAGTTGATCTCGGCGCGTGACAGAGTGCGACTCGCGTAGGCAATAACTCGTTCGATCCCATCTTGAGTTTGCACCAGGATAGCGCCGAGACCGATGTTGCTGGCGTCAGTGCGTACTTCTGTGTCAGCGTCCTCATCGAAATGGCCAAGTACGGGAGGACAAGACAATCGATGTTGTAGTTCCGCAAAAGCAGTCGATTGTTCGTCAGCCCATAGAAATGGTGTGTCGTCGCGCGTAAGTCTGATAAGTGGCTCCGCAATCTTAGAGAAGTTTTCAATAAAGCGGCGATAATATGCACACAGACCCAGAAATCGTCGAAGACTTTTCTTGTCTGTCGGGGCTGGAAAAAGCGGCCACGGCGGCAGTCTTCTCGGGATCGGGCCGAACACCAGCAGCGCTCACAACGTGACCGAGGAACTTTAGTTCCTCGTAGC
The DNA here is from genome assembly GCA_030522465.1 of Rhipicephalus appendiculatus. Classification (NCBI taxonomy): domain Eukaryota; kingdom Metazoa; phylum Arthropoda; class Arachnida; order Ixodida; family Ixodidae; genus Rhipicephalus; species Rhipicephalus appendiculatus. Next base: position 27,871 of record JALIZH010006163.1, on the reverse strand, counting down.
CGAAATGGCATTTCTCAGGCTTGAGGGTGAGGTCGGCCGAGCGAATGGCTTCGAGAACAGTCCGAAGGCGACGAAGGTGCTCGTCAAACGTTTCCGAAAAGACTACGACATCATCAAGGTAGACGAGGCAACTTTTCCACTTGAGGTCAGCAAAAACGGTATCCATCATTCGTTGGAATGTAGCGGGAGCGGAACAGAGGCCGAAAGGGAGTACTCGAAATTCGTAAAGGCCGTCCGGAGTTACAAAAGCCGTTTTCTCGCGGTCCCGCTCATCGACTTCAATTTGCCAATAACCACTTTTGAGGTCGATTGAGGAAAAGTACTTTGCGCGCCTCAGCCTGTCGAGAGAATCGTCCACCCGAGGCAACGGGTACACGTCCTTCTTTGTGACGTTATTCAGCTTCCTATAATCGACACAAAAGCGAAGTGTACCATCCTTCTTTTTCACAAGGACGACTGGCGATGACCATGGACTGCTTGACGGCTGTATTACGCCGTCTTGAAGCATTTCCTTCACCTGCGTTTGAATCGCGCGTCGTTCCGTCGGTGAAACACGGTAAGCCTGTTGCCGTATAGGGTGCGCATCATCGTAGGTGATGATACGATGTTTTGTAATCGAAGTCTGACGGATTTTCGACGAACGTGCAAAGCAAGTTTGGAACTCCAGCAACAGGTCGTGCAGCCTTCGTTTGTTCTCATCAGGAAGCGTTGGGCTTATGTCGACGCCACGGAGAGGTGCCTCGGCAGGGCCGGTTGCCTCGGAAGCAAAACATTCAGTGACATCGGTTATTGGGTCGGCGTAGGCGATGACAGTACCAGGGAAAAGGTGTCGGTGCTCGTAGCTGAAGTTTGTAACCAGAACCTCGCAGTGGCCATCATGGAGGTCTACCAGGCTTCGTGCTACGCAAATACCTTGGGAAAGGAGTAGAGAGCGATTGCTCTCCGCGACCATTTCACCGTGTAGTAATCCGTCACACGCCACTTGAACCATAAGACTTGCGCGCGGTGGTATCGTGACAGCGTCGCCAATTATACGCAGACGTGCTCGGTGGTGGCAGCTTTCATCTACTGGTGTGGCGCTCTTTGTCGAGAATGTGACGAGGCGTTGTCGAGTGTCGATGATAGCACCGTGCTCCCTCAAAAAGTCCATGCCAATGATCAGGTCTCGAGAACACTGACGGAGAACGCTCAAGCTGACCACAAAGGTGGAACCACGAATCTGTATTCGTGCCGTGCAAACGCCGAGTGGTGTGACGATGTGCCCGCCAGCAGTACGAATTGGCGTTCGGTTCCAAGGCGTCGTCACTTTCTTCAGGAGGGCGGACAGTTTTTCACTTATTATAGAGAAGTCCGCACCCGTGTCCACTAAAGCACTGACTGTGCGACCGTCGAGCAGTACTGGAATGTCCAAGGAAATCTTTGCGGAGCCAGTTGACGTCGTAGTCGGTGGATCGTCGGTTCGCGCAAGCGTCGATGGGGGGGCCTTGAGCTTGTCCAGTCTGAGCGGCCTCGCCCCCAAAGGTCGCTGTGGTTAGTTTTCCCGGGGTGGACTGGGTGACTGACCCTGCACCACGCTCGAGTATGTACGGTGATTAGGGGAAAACCGCCGCGGTGATGGGGATGGGGAGCGTGGTCGGTGTAGGGATGACGAGGATCCGCGCTGCTGAGCAACATAGTCATCGATTTCAGGAGGCCGCTGACCGAACCTAGGTCGCGGTGAGTTCGGCGAAAATCCGCGTAGTCCAAGTTCTCGGTAAGTACACCGTCGGTACACATGCCCAGCTTCGCCGCAGTGGAAGCAGAGAGGACGTCGATCTGGTGCACGCCACACGTCTGATTTCCGCGGGGACAGACGAGGGTCGTTGTAGTACGGGGCCGCTTGGACCGTCTGCAGCATGGCCGGGGCCGCGGTTGGAAGCGGAATTGCAGGTGTGACCGGTTGCCGCAAAGCTTGAGCATACGACATGCGCGGAAAGTCGCTCGGCGGTTGATGATCCCTTATAAAAGGCGGTTCTCTGAGGGCATGCTGGATTTCGTCTCGGACAACGCTGGACAGAGAGGAGATAGTGGGCGGTGAAGGTACGGACAGCTTCTGAAGTTCTTCGCGTATTACTTAGCGTATGAGCTCTCGGAAGAAATCCATGTGGCCACCGAAAGCTCCCATGTAGTCCGTAGTTGAGGCAGCGTTGACGTGTCGTTCGTACGAAGGGGCCCGTTGACGAAGACTGCTTGCGATGGTGACGGCTTCGGTGAGAAATTCTGACACAGTCTTGGGAGGACTGCGCACAAGCCCACCGAACAGCTGCTCTTTCACCCCGCGCATGAGGTACCGCACCTTCTTTTCTTCTGGCATGCTGGGGTCGGCTCGTCGGAAAAGACGCGTCATGTCCTCGACATACATTGCAACGCCTTCATTCGGCATTTGGATGCGGGACTGGAGATCGCGCTCAGCTCGCTCCCGACGGTCAGGGCTGGCATATGTCTCAAGAAGGCGGCGTTTGAAGTCTTCCCATGATGTTAGGACACCTGCACGGTTCTCATACCAAACACGTGCGCCATCCATGAGGCTGAAATAGACGTGCCGCAGTTTGTCTGCGTCGTCCCACTGGTTGTGTACGGAAACAAACTCGTAGTGAACGAGCCAATCTTCCACATCCTCATGTGCAGCGCCATGAAAGGGATTTGGCGTTCGCGGAGTCAGCAAGGTACAATGAAGCGGCGTTGTGCCGTCCGTACCAGTTGTGTTGGTGCCGGTAGGGCTGGTCGGAGCCGCCATGTTGTCTGGGAGCAGTCCAAACTCAGGGGCTTGTCCCCGGATCCTTCTGCTGGCGCGGTGCACAGGAGTGACCACCGGTACGATACTTGAGCTCTTGCTACTCGGAGGGGTACGGGGCATAGATTACCCCGCACCTCCACCAGTTTGTCACGCGCTAGGGGCTGTAGCAGCAGAACAGAGGGACAGCAAGACACGAACGTCAATCACGATCGAAGGGCTATCACTCCTCGTCTTTGTCTTCTTCGCCCTTTTTGGCTGTCCACGGCTTGCTGGCTCAGAACACCAGGTGGCAATATTTAAGGAGTTTATGTAAATGGTTCCAGTAATAAGACAATCTTTAAGGCAATTGGTGCCTTTTTGTCGCATTTTGCCCCTCTCACATGCCAGAATTCAAAAAAAATTTCCCCTTTTTGCCCTGGACACCAAATGAACTAAACTTTTGGTGGTATGCAGCTAATAGCATAAAGTAACAAAATAAATACTGACGTTGTTCTACTGACGCCGCAGTAGCGTCATGCACGGATCCGAAAATTTGGCCGAGCAGAATTTGGCCCCTTTTTTACGGGTCACGAAAACACTGACACCAGCCGCGAAATTTTTCCCGCGCGAACGCTGTGAGCAATCGTCAACGTTTAGACATAAAAAGGTGGACAACTAACAGCACTTATCGCTGAAAATAGAGAAACAAAGAAAGCTACTTTTCGTATAAGCTATAGAGGTCGGCAAAGTCAAAATGTTGCGTTTTGCCCCGCGTCTTATTTTGCCCCGCCTTACCCTAAAATATCAAAGAAAATACAAAAAAAAAATAGGCACTCCTAAAAACATACTTCCACTCGACAAGACATACACACTGGTCAGGACGGCAACGTCAACGTTCATTCTGCACTATGTATTTCCAAATGTCTCATGAGAGGAAGAAATAATAAAAGTGTCCAGCAATGCGCCATGGTATTGGCGCCACGGTCGTACGCATACAGGACACGTTTTTCGTGCCGCGTCTTTATTATACAGCTGAGCGAGGTTGCCGCCCGCATCATGCGATGGTCGAACGTCGATTTGATATGCCCACATGTGTACTTTCTAAAGGAGAGAAAGTTTTTTTGTTGTACCGGTCAATATCAAAAGCGCTCTCGGCTTACCACAATCTTACCACCGCATCATCGCCAAGGGATCTGTATAAAGTCTTTTTCAGTTTCTCTTCCGGCAGCTTCACTGTTTTCATAGCGCACTTCCTGGAAAGCTTGGGACTCGGCCCCTATGAGTTCACGGAAGGTTTGTTTTTTTCGTTGCGGATGGCCGACTTCATAGCATGAAGGCAAAACAAAAACAGAAAAAAAAAACAAGGAAGAGCGGGGTCGCCGGAGCTATGCGGACGACCGCACAGTGTCCTACGCTTATGTTGTTCTTTTGTTTTAGATTAGGAGGAATCCGCCAAAAGAAATTATTATACCGCAAGGCTGGGTTGTCTCACACAGGCTTCTAAGGTTGGGCCTTTTAGGAGACTACATCCGGCATAATGACGGCCTGCCTGGTGACCCGGAAGGCGGCATTCAGGCTGCGCGGGGCACGTGCCTAAGGCGGTTTCGATTAACTTTGTCGGGTCTAAGCGGATAGCGGTGTCATAAAATTTGAAATTGATTTTTTTATTTCATTTTGCAGGAAAAGCATCACGGGTAATTCATCATTATAGTAAACTTGGTGTTGAAAAAAAGGAGACACTGACTGCTTTTCGGGCATAACTTTTTCTTTTACATGGCTTGTAGCGGTTTACATGACTTTAACCGCACTCATGAAAAATTTCTTTGGAACTTGAAGGCGACTTACATTTTCTAACTTTGTTTCTTTGGCAGAAATGTAATTATTCGCACGTACGTTAAAAGGCGATGTCAAGGAAGCAAAAGTTTTGAAAAAAAATATTGTGAACGAATACCGAAAGCTGAAGTACACGTCCCGAGTTTCAAGTCATCAACTCACATCAGTTATCAGAAAGATTACACACAGAATGAACACTGATCCAGTGTCCACGAATATACCTCTAGCTACACTAGCCGCGTACTAAAATGAGAACGCTTGCAGGGGTGGAACAGCTGCGCCATTTGCGCCATTGTGCGCCAAACTTGCTTACCTGCGCTATCCTGCGCCGAACCACCCCTGTTGCGCCAAACTCGTTTATCAGCGCCGTACTGCGCCGCAGCACCTGAATTTAGCTGCACGGTGCGACAGCCATCAAGCCCCGTGCCCGAAGACGCGTCTGAAACATCTTGTTTTCGGTTTCATCGAAACGGTTATAGTTTCGGTTTTATCAAGGCTGTGATGGCTCGAGCAGCAGCTGCGAACTTCATTTCTAAAGTCCTGACAACACGTACCCGCTGCAGCGCGTCAGCGCCTGGCTTTTTTGACGCGGCGCTGTGACCTCTTCCTATGGAGACAGAGGGTGCGTGGCTACGCGAAGCTGCGCGCCCTCTCTCTCCATAGGGAGAGGGCGCGGCGCCGCGTCAGAAAGCCACGCGCTAACGCGCTGCAATGGGTACGTGTGGTCAGGCCTTAGAGGGAGCTCCGGTGCATTTTCGACCATACCGAGATAACGCCGTTTCCAAATAGTATTAACAGTCCTGCAACAGCTAGGGCGGTTCATTTTGCCGACACACTCGCCAATAATTTTAAATAAGCAATGAAAAACGAGTCAAAACCGAAACCGAAACGGGGAGCTGCTTCGTGCTCCATGCTGGGTACTCTATGACGTCATGGTGTCACGAAATCCGCTACCCGCCACCACGGCACGTAAACATTGCTCACGTGCCTCTTCTTTCGCGGGAAAAGCAAACTGCCGATGTATTCCGACGTGGAAACAAGCTGTGCCAGCTCGTCTGAACTGACCAGCGAGGAGTCCAGCGATGAGGAGTGCAGCTACATGAGCGCGGAAGCGTCGCCTGTGCTAGCGTCAGCGTCGCCTCGAAGAAAAAAATGCCCCCACCTCCCCGAAGGGAAATCGTGAGGAAATGCGAATGCATTTCGCGCGCGCTTCACTCCATTTATATATGGTGGTTGTGGTTCGAAGAAGGAAAAAGGCGCCTAATTTCTGCAGCCTGGTCGGGAGCACGGCACAGCGCCATTTTTTTAAATGCGAATGCATTTCATAGTCGGGCTATGTCAGGCATCCGGCGTTGTGCGGCGTTGGCGTTGCCCGCGGCAGGTGTTTTCTCTCCGCTCTGAGTGGAGAGGAGGAGCGCGCTCTAACGCGTGAGGGCGCTCGCATCGCGGGAGCTCGGCGGAGCTATATATATAAAAAAAATAAAATAAAAAAATTAAAAAAAACACAAAAAAAGCAAAAAAAAATAAAAAAGGCGCTGCGCCGTGCTCCCGACCGGGCTGCAAAAATTAGGCGCCTTTTCCTTCTTAGAACCACAACCACCATATATAAATGGAGTGAAGCGCGCGCGAAATGCATTCGCATTTCCTCACGATTCCCTTCGGGGAGGGGGGGCTTTTTTTTGCTTTTTTCTCAGTTTTTTTATTTTTTTTATTTTTTCTATTTTTTCTTTTTTTTTTTTCATATATAGCTCCTCCGAGCTCCCCGCGATGCGAGCGCCCTCACGCACTAAAGCGCGCTCCTCCTCTCCACTCACTCTCCGCTACTACACTCTCGCCGCGGACAACGCCAACGCCGCACGACGCCGGATGCCTGACATAGCCCGACTATGAAATGCATTCGCATTTAAAAGCGCGCGCCGCGAGCAAGCGTCCGTCTGGGGGGGACGAGAAAGGAGCACCTAGATACGTCACGTACACAGGGTGGCCCGCATTTGAAGGTATGATTCCGGAATTGGTTACAAATTTTTAAAACTCGTTCTCCGAAAAACTAAATTACTTACGGCTGTATAATTTGGCACATATCATCAGGGCACCGAAGAGCACTTATGTTTAAAGTTTTATTTAAATCGGTGAGTATCGAAAAATCGCCGGAGTTCCCCTTTAAGCGCATGATCGCTGGCGTGCGCGCTAACTCGGCAGGCATCAGTGCGAATGGCTCGTAAACCTTTCTACGTGCTGCACTCTCAACGCGGTGAGACTGTGCGAAAGAGCATCTCTCCCTGTCGCGGCTGTATCATCTTACACCAGCGTTTTGTGGAGTTAGGCGATATCGGATCGAAAAGAGTTAGCTGCCAGCCTCAGTTCGTGTAACATTAGAGTTTGTTGCTATCGCATTCATTGCTTCGCCCTTGTGGTAATACTGCGATTCTTTTTTGTAACTTGACACGGCAGCATTCAGAAACGAAGAAAGGATGTCGGTAACGGTGCTCAAAAGAAGGGGGGGGATGGTGTCCGGGTGCGCGTATTCTCGTTCATTTCGCCGCTGTGCTCCACTTTACGGCGCTTATCGATTTGGCGGTTGACGCACGCGCGTTCAGGAAAAAAAAGGTGGCTGTTTATAGCTAAAAAATTAGAATGCGATATCAACAAATTGTAATGTTGTACGAAGTGAGGCTGTCAACTAACTGCTGCCACGTGCGGTTCTTTTACTGTATTCGGTTTCCGCCCACAAAGACTATCAGCAGTACTCGGCGCAGACCGCGCCTTATTGTTCCAGAAGCTTCTCGGTTGTAGTAGGATTCGATCTCACATTACTCTACACAAAAAGCTGGTGTAAAAGGAATACGGCAGCTTCAGGGAGAGCAACCCTTTTGGCCCACTCTCATCGCGATGAGAGCGCAGCACGTAGAAATGTATACGAGCGCGCGCGCCAGCGATCGCGACCGCGCCCTTACTAGCAAAGTTTACAGTTGCTGCTCGAGCGACAGCTATACCCCCCCCCCCCCCCCCCCCAACCTCGTATGCCCCCCCACTCGCGTTTTTTTCATGCTCATTCAAGACGGGTGGGGTGTTTCCTCTCTGCTTCGACGCAGGCCTCCCGATTGCGGTGATGTTATCGCATGCGCCCTCCGAGCGACGGAGATGGGCCGGCTCGTTTGAGCTCTGCTTCAGCCGCGTTCGTCGCCTCCGCTCGCGCGCTCTTACCCGCGGGTATAACATACGACGTGCGGGTGGATGTTATCAATTTGGACTTTATACCGGTGACGGCAAAAACCCGTCGAGAGGTGCCAATATAGTTGCTATCGCAATAATAAGCATATTGCACAATTTAGCTTAGCGATTGAAAAATGCATCATTCGACAAATGTTGCTTCACAAGTGCTGTGAAATGGGGCTATATCTGCTCTCAACGTTCTTACTGCTCCAAACTTGCTCCAAAAGGCCTTTCTAGCCTGCTCCAAACCTGCTCCAAAATGTCTTTCTGGATGCTCCAAGCCTGCTACAAAAGGCACTTTTTCCTGCTCCCAGGACTGCTCCCAAACCCATTGTAGAAGAAAGGAAGCCTCGTCGTAGAAAAGATGGAAAAGGGGCGACTTTATTGCCCAGAGCACAGTTGCAACGCGTCCATTGCTGGCCGTTCCAAATCAGTCCAGTTCGAGCCACGAGCGGCTCGCTCCACGCGCTGGTCCCATCATCGTCGTCGTCTTCTAATATTTAATACACTCCGGGGCCTGAGGTGGATAGTTCTAAAGGGTACAGTTTTTGTACAGGCCTTGAACAGCTGCAAGCCGTTGTGTATTTTAACTTTACAAGCACGAACTATGCCGTCTTTACTTTCAATGCATTCACTAACGACTCCAGTTTTCCAGAACAGTCTGGGAGCATTGTCCTCGTGAATAATCACCACGTCCCCTTTCTTTATGCTGTTAATTTTTGATGCTTTTCTAGAGTGGACGCTTCGAAGTGTAAGAAGATATTCACGAAGCCATCGCTTCCACAGTTGTTTCATTATTAGTTGCCTGTGGACCCACAAACTGAGCAGCTCTGTGTTCGTTTTTGCCCGTTCATCTGAAGTTTCAGGTTTCGACAAGAGGCGGCTGCCTAATAAGAAGTGAGACGGGGTCAGGATTTCTGGTTCCTTAGAGGAAGAGTAAATGTAAGATATTGGTCTGGAATTGACCACAGCTTCAGTTTCAGTCAGCAAAGTGCTCAGTTCTTGTGAGTCAACAGACGCCCTGCCCAATGACTTGCGAAGACACACCTTGACAATACGAACTAAGCGCTCCCAAAAACCACCCCACCAAGGAGCTCTCTCTGCAATAAATTTCCACGTTATGCTGTGGGTGGAGCAATACCGGCTGACTTCGTCCTTCCTCAACAACTGGTGCATGCAAGCTAATTCACGAGCAGTTTTCTTAAATGTAGTAGCGTTGTCTGAGTAGACTATTCGCGGTATACCACGTCTTGCACAAAATCTTTTGAATGCCATGAGGAAAGAGTTTGCGGTAAGTCCAACAACATACTCGAGATGAATTGCTCTTACTACTGCGCATGTGAACAGAGCAATGTACACTTTAACACCATTGAAGTCTTTCACGAACACTGGCCCTGCAAAGTCCACACCCGTAACTTCAAAAGGGCGCGAATAGCACACACGATCACCGGGAAGTGGGGCTGCTGGTGCACTCGCAGACTTGATTCGGAACCGCGCACATATCACACATTTTCGGAGCACTCGCTTCACTGCTTGTCGCGCTCTGAGCACCCAGAACCGGGCGCGGAGCTCAGTTACGGTATCGCCGACACCACCATGGAGCACACTTCTATGCGCTTGAAGAATGATGAGGCGCGTGATCACGTGGTCGCACGGCAGTAGCACCGGCGCCATCTCGTTGTACGTGATGTCTGCGTTCTGAAGGCTAGTTTTAATCCTCATGACGCCCTTTTCATCGATGAAGGGATCCAGGTCTTTTATTGGCCGACGTCTTGTCGAGGTCTTGTCCACCTTCAAGTAGGGCTCTCTCCTTGGCATAAGTTTCTGATTGTGTTTGCCTGAGCCAGACGTTCTCCGCTTCTTGAAGTTCAGTAGCTGTAAGTTCTCCTTCCCGATGAGACTCTGGCGCTCGACAGTTGTACACGAAGCGTTTTACCCATGCGGTGACTCTTGTGGTACGCAACCAAGAACTGAATCTGTCGACATTGAAAAGTGGTTCCGTTGTCACGCTGAATAGTACTGGAACGCTTGTCTTTAACTCTGACGCAACTTGTTCGTCTACAGCTCCGGAATCTCGATTGTCAGGCATCCTGGGCCAAGTATCTGCGAGACATCGAAGCGAGTCGGGTCCTTTCCACCACAGCTGGCTGTTGCGAAGGTCTGTCATAGAAAGTCCACGCGTCAGCAGATCGGCAGGGTTTTGTGTTCCCGGACAGTGATGCCACTGGTCTGGATCTGTTGCCTGAAGTATCTCGTTGACTCGGTTGGACACAAATTGCTTCCACTTGGTTGCTGAGCTTCGTATCCAACAAAGCGTCACAGTTGAATCCGTCCACATGTGTTCTTCGATTGTCCAGTGCTTCGATTTCAGCGCTTCCCGCAAGAACTTTAGGATTCTAGAAGCCAGAACGGCGGCTACTAGTTCTAAGCGTGGTAACGTAATTTGTTTGAGTGGAGCCACTCTACATTTCGAAAACAGAAGCTGGACGTCCACTTTACCATATTGATCTTCAAGTCTGAGATAAGCGGTGGCACCGTAAGCACTAGAGCTGGCATCCGCAAATACATGAAGCTGTGAGCTTGCCGGCTTGTCAAGTAATAACTTGAGCTCACACCTCGGAAGTGAAAATGGCTGAGATTCTTTGAGTTCGTTGGACCAAGTTTCCCACTCCTTTCTCGAAGGCTCCGGCATGACTTCTTCCCACGCTGTACCATGCTGCCACAATCTTTGAAATAGCACTTTCATTCTCACGATGAACGGTGATAACCAGCCTAATGGGTCGAAAATTCGTGCAGTCGTCTGGAGGACACACCTCTTTGTGTCGTTCCCTTTGTCAAGAAGCTCCAACAGCGATTCCATGTTTAGAACAAGGTTGTCCGCAGTTGTATCCCATAGCAGACCTAGAACCTTTGTAACAGGCACTGCTGAACCGGAGTCCAGTTCATTAGTGATGTGTCATTTGAGCTTGTCGTCATTAGTCGACCATTTCTGCAGCTTCATGCCAGCTTTGCTCAGGATGAGATTCGCTTCTTGGTAGAGGCGGAACGCTTCGCTTGCAGAATCCACTCCTGTGAAGAGATCGTCAACGTAGAAGTTCTCAGTAAGTTGCATTGCCGTTGATCTCAGTGCAGAATCGACGTGTTTGAAGTGGTGTTGGAGCGTGGCTGTCAAAAGGAATGGACTTGCCATGGTTCCAAATGGTACTCGTGTCATTCGATACTCCACAATTTTTGGCGTGCGTTCACTTGGCATCGGCGTGCGGTCAAACCATAAAAACCGTAAAGCGTCTCGATCAGGTTCCTGAATGCCGATTTGAAGAAACGCCTTCTGGACATCGGCAGTAAGTCCTATCTTGTGCAGCCTGAAATTCACCAACATCTTAACCATGTTGTTGTTGATATCGGTCCCTTTTCTAATAACTCGTTGAGAGACGCTGCTCCGCTTGCGTGTGACGAAGCATCGAAGACCACCCTCAGACGTGTCGTCGAAGATGACTCTCTGATAACCGCATGATGTGGCATATAGTAGCATCTCTCTGCCGATTGGGATCCATTGATTTTCTCAGCGTGATCATCCATTTCATACTGTCTGACTGCTTTGTCGTACTGCTGAATTAGCTCCTTGTCGTTTCCAAATCGCCGCAATAAACCCTGTAGGCGTCTAACTGCAACACTTCGGTTGTCTGCGAGATCTGTCTCAACGCGCTTCCACGGAAGCGCTACTTCGTATCTCCCGTTCTTAAAAGCAATTTTCTCCGTGAATTGCCGTACCACTTCATTTTCTTGGTCGTCGTGAGACGAAGGGTCGGAAATGCCTATGCTGTCTAGATCCCAGAATTGTTGCAGGGCTTCAGATACGTTAGCTTCTGCGCAGCTCGTGCGAAGTACACACACGTGTGCGCTGGCTTCCTTGAAAATGCGCCCATCGCACGGAACTGGTCCTTGAAAGGTCCACCCAAGCTTAGTGTTAATCGCCGCTAGTCTACTGATTTCCTCATGCGAACAAACGTCGTTTAGCACTACCTTCCACATTTGATCGGCTCCTATGAGTAAGCTGATGCCGACTTCTGTCTTTAGGCCAGGTAGCGATACGAAGTCAGCAATAAACTTATTTTCAGCTGCCAGCTTCTGCACAAATGCGTGTGACTGCGGAAGTTCAATCAAATGATCGCAAATAAAAGGAACCTCTAATGCCTCGATTTCGTGCTTGACGCTGTCAAACTGGCTCATCAATGTCACCTTGACTAAGCTGAGTTGCTATTTTGGAGTGCCACTCGAACCACCAAACGCCTTCACGTCTACGTCTACCTTCTTCAGTATTGGCAGGCTTAGTTTTCGAGATATATCTTTTCTGATAAACGATCTTTGACTTCCGTTGTCGAGTACTCCTCGTATAAAGCAAGAACTGTGTTCGCTTAGAGCCCATACTCGAAACGTCTGCAGTAACACGTCGTTCTTAAACAAGCTGTCTGGAGACGCTTGAGCGGCAGAATGCAAGCTCTGGCTGGGGCGTTCGCTTGGTTTCTTCGTTCGCACGTAGTTGGGGTCACAAACAGCTGTTGCGTGCTTGTCTTTACAATTAGCGCATCGGATGTTGCGTCGGCAATCCTTAGAGCGGTGGCCTGATATTGTGCACTTGAAACATCTACCGGATCTGTCCAGACGGCTCTTCTTCTCATGCAGACTTAAGGTAGAAGTACACGCTTCCGTAGCATGTGCGGGTGAAAGGCAGAAAAAACAAGTACCTGTCGTCTTGTTAGAGTCGCTGTGCAAAACGGAAGCGGTAGGCGTCGCACTGGGCCTCCTGTCACGCCTTCCTTTAGGTGTGTCGCGAACACACGGCTCCTGTTGTCCGCTTTTCTCACGGGCTTCTACCTCCAGCCGTAGATGGTCCAACAGCTGCTGTAGCTCCGTCTGCGACGAATGAGTCTCATTGGGCGTTTGCGGTGAACTCTGTCGCTTGTAGTGTTCCACCACGATGTCATTGGGGATCACCTTGGTCAGAATCTCGAGAAGCATCGCAGCGTAGGGAAAGCTCCGATCGTCCAAGAGCCTTGAGACCTCTCACGTTTATGGTCACCGTATCTAGGAGATTTCTCATGGCGGTCACGTCAGTGGAACATCGTACAGGCTTGAGCATTCTGAGGTTCTCCAAGTACTTCTGCTCGATGATCCTCGTATTTCCGAAGCGGTTGGTAAGGATTTCGATGGCATCTGAATATGAAGCATCAGTCACTTGAATTCCCTCGATCGCTTTGGCCGCTGGTCCAACCAAAAGTGATTTCAGGTAGTGGAATTTTTCTACGTTCGTCAGACCGGCGTTTGTATGAACTGCGTGCTTGAACAAGTCCCAGAACGGCTGCCATTGTTGCACTGCTCCGTTGAAGCGCACCAAGTGGAGCTTCGGTAGTCTTGAAGCACCGGCAACCATTCTTGAGACATCACCGATGGAACGATCTCCCGACGTCGTACCTGGAGAAACACCGTCGTTGCGTATCGGCAGGCCTCGGTCCACCGTCGTTTCAGGCTGAAGTTATTCGATGTGATAAGAGAGAATGGACAACGTAGCTGCTGCGTTGTCTTCATACTCCGAGACCGATAAGTAGTCCTCGGCTGCTTGCTCGTCCGTGAGGAGTCCCTCCAGTTGTTCGTTGAGCACACGTAGTCCGTCGTTGCAGTTCTTCAGTCTGTCGTGCAGAACTCGAAGCGCCGGAGCGCTAAACTGACTCGATTGAATGAGATGACTTGCCTCGTTACGGAGACGCGTATGCAAAGCTCGTTGGGTCGCTCGTTTGCCCTTGATCCGATCCATCTTCGTTGCTGTGAAAGTCCTTTCGTTGTCGGTTGCTTGGATCACAAAGTTCCCGGGTTTCTCGGCACCATAAAATGTAGAAGAAAGGAAGCCTCGTCGTAGAAAAGATGGAAAAGGGGCGACTTTAATTGCCCAGAGCACAGTTGCAACGCGTCCATTGCTGGCCGTTCCAAATCAGTCCAGTTCGAGCCACGGCCCACGAGCGGCTCGCTCCACGCGCTGGTCCCATCATCGTCGTCGTCTTCTAATATTTAATACCCATGTACCCTGTTTCACCCCTGCGCTTGCGAAGAACGAAATTATTACGCCTGACATGCATAATCAAGCATGACTATTGAACATCCACGTCGGCGTCCCGCGGCGTCTACATCAACATGAGTGATGCTAGAAACCCCCATCACGTGGTGAGTCCATTATAAGCCGTCATCATGACGTACAAATCGCCGAAGTTTGTTACGTTACTATGAAGTCCCATACCGCGTCGTGACTTGATGACGTAATCACATGACACCTTCGCTCGGTGAAAGGTTGCCCTCGTAACAAAAACTTATTCTTCAGCACCTTCCATGAAAACTAATCGAAATCTGCGAAATCGGCTATAAAAAGTAATACGCAAACTCTGCCGGAATAGAATATAATAAAAGATTTATAGCACGACTTGATGAAAGCGCTACGCCACCTCTCGCCGGGCGCTCTCATTCGGGATTCGAAGTTTAATAATAATGTTCCTGATTGCCCGTTCAGATCGGCAGCGAGAGGTTGTATCTCCTCGTTGAATAATAAACTTCAGTGCTCTTCTTCGCTTTACCCCTCCCTCAGCTCCTTTCTACTCAACCGCACTTAAAGGATTGAGCCAATCAGAGTGCAAGGCTATGCATGGCAGCACGAAAGCTAACATTGTCGCCTTCCACGCTTCACGTTGTGATTTACGGTACACCCTCCTCTATGTTGGCTCATACAGGAAAACTTCGAAAGTTTACCTAAGATATTAGCTTTTTTTTAATCTAACTCGAGAAATCGCGATGATGCTAAAGATGACAGCGCTTATTTCCTTCATGGAAGTTATACTACCGATTGTATTATTGAGTTACCCGGCGTCACTCTTTTTATTTTATGTTCTCCTAGTCATAATAATTTGATTAAGAATGCAACTAACACACGTTCTATAAAAATATATTGTTGATGTGTAACCTGGCGCAATGTGACAATGTTAAGAAAATTGGACAAAACAAATTCTGATTTAAGTTTATAGGATGTGGCAATTTAATTTCTTCCTAAAGAGTGACTTCCCACACTAAAACAGGAATCTGTTGTCTTTGTGGAACAATACGTATTTTTTGTGTTATAAAGAAGGAGCTGAACAATAAATCCCGAACTGCGTTCGCAAATTTTGTATTATATTGAATCCCATTGCAGTGTCATCTTTGCAGCACCTACTTTGTTGCACTTGAGTCCACTCGCAATACATACATGCGTTGCGCGTTGCGCTCTGTCGTGTTGTTGTTATACTTCTAGAAGTAATGGGGTTAACAAGTGTTACCTACAGTAAGCCTCACGTGCAGCTGCAAGCCACAGCTGTTGGTTAATCAGGATGTGATAAGCTCTGCTAATTAGATGGCAACCAAGCACACCCTCGTGGTAAACGCCAGACGCAGCCCCGCATTGATGAACGACCGTTCGTACTCTCAGGACTAACGATAGCAGCCAGGAATAACTGCCTGTCACACCGTAAGCTGACGTGCGCCACTCACGCGATTAGTCCACAAGGATGGACATTTAGAAGACTTTCCTGTTGACGCACGGGCTCTATAAGACAGTTCCTCTCCGCTCTTCTCTCGGAGGGGATTTGGCGTATTCATCGCAAACAGATGTAGCGTCCACTCAGCTGATGAGCGTGCTCATTCAGGCTTGGGAAGCTTCGAAGCATCTAATAAGAATAACTGGGGTTTTACGCCCCAAAACCACGATATGATTTTGAAAGACGCCGTAGTGGAGGGCTCCGGAAATTTTGACGATCTAGAGTTCTTTAACGTGCACTGACATCGCACAGTACACGGGTTTCTACCATTTCGCCTCCATCGAAATGTGACCGCAGCAGCAGGGATCGAACCCGCAGCCTTCGGGTCAGCAGCCGAGCACCGTAGCCACTGTTCCACCGAGGCGGACGGCTTCGAAGTATTTTGTCTTTATTTGTGACAAGGCACCTTTTCACCCTTTTGCGATGGCCTGCTGAGCCACTTGCCATGCGGTACTGGACAGCACAAAACGACGGCGCAATGGAGTGATAGGGACCGCCATGCGCGCTTTGGAAATGTGTGTTTGTACTTTTTTGGCCCCCCTATATATAAAAATAAGTAAAAAGAAAATGGGGGTGGCCCGCACCACCAGGAGGTATAACGGGCTCAAGCCAATCTAACATAAATGAAGAGGGGAAATATCCCAAAGTAATTTTTGAAAAAAAAGCCAATTTGTTCAAAAAAAAAAAACTAACAAGGGTAAAACCTCATGAGTTTGGCATGTGAGTGCAAGCGATCAACCGATTAGGTTCTCAGGAAGGAGCAGGTCGAAATTCATCGGCGGCGTATTTCCTAAGTTCAGTGTGTGTGTGTGTGTGTGCGTGTGTGTGTGTGTGTATGTGCGTGTTTGTGTTTGTGTGTGTGTGTGTTTGTGTGTGTGTGTGTGTGTGTGTGCGTGTGTTTGTGTGTGTGTTTGTGTGTGTGTTTGTGTGTGTGTGTGTGTGTGTGCGTGTGTGTGTGTGTGTGTGCGTGTGTGTGTGTGTGTGTGTGTGTGCGTGTGCGTGTGCGTGTGTGTGTGTGTTTGTGTGTGTGTGTGTGTGTGCGTGTGCGTGTGTGAGTGTGTGTATGTGCGTGTGTGTGTTTGTGTGTGTGTGTGTTTGTGTGTGTGTTTGTGTGTGTGTGTGTGCGTGTGTTTGTGTGTGTGTGTGTGTGTGTTTGTGTGTGTGTGTGTGCGCGCGTGCGTGTGTGTGTGTGTGCGCGTGTGCGTGTGTGTGTGTGTGTGCGTGCGTGCGTGTGCGTGTGCGTGTGTGTCTGTGTGTGCGCGTGTGTGTGTTTGTGTGTGTGTGTGTGTGTGTGTGTGTGTGTGTTGTGTGTGTGTGTGCGCGCGCGTGCGTGTGACAGTTTTGCTCTCTCTCAAAGTGCGGCTTCCGCAAAAGGAATGTAATCTTCTGTAATCTTAATTTTTTGTTATCTTAGCACCACGTTGCACTTTCAAAATTTGTAGACAGGATCCATATGACGTATTTATGCCCCACGTTTACTTGCTTTCCATCGACCCATCTTCCCTCTGATTATGCGACTGCCGTGCAGCAGATAAACAAAGAACGGCACTTACACAGGAATAATATCTACAATGCAGTTTCTTGGTTCTTCTAAGTAGAAAATAAATAAATGGTAAACCGGTGCACCTCAGCATTAAGAGTACTATTTTGAAAAATGACAGTGAATTAAAAAAGAACTCAGCTATTAGGTGTCGAACAGAAAGAACGAATGCATACTAGATTTTTTTTTATTTTTGCTCAGAAAGATATCAGCTAGTGAACATCATTTTTCATAGTTTCTTTTCTTATGTCCATTAAGAAAATATTATAAATGAGGTTCCACAGACTTCATTTTACCGCTAAGATGTGTGTGCGCCTAAACACCGCCGGAAACAAGGGGTGTGTCACAACTAATAAATAAATATAGCGAATTATTTAGCCACAAGCTTACATTGTACGACATCTAAAACAAAAAGCAATAACAAAAGACACCATGGGAGTGCTCCAGCATCGAAATTGTTTGCTTTCGATGCAGGAAATCACGTAGGAACCCTATTTTGATTCGATCTCGCAATTGTCGATCAGCGCATTGCTTAGCATTCAAGGTTCGCCATTCAAATAGGACTGGCAGCTTCCGTTTATCTTTATTTTAAGCTTGCATTCCGTCCATTGCTCACAGCACTCGCATTTCGCTAGTATTGTGTTCCTTGACTACAGAAAATTCGTGCATGCGTCAGATGCATTCGTACCGCGCTCCTGCCAGTGACAAATTCATCTATACAAAACCAATCTTGAGGTCATGGGGCCGGTGGTTGGGTCGGGAAGGCTATAAATATTGCAGTGGAAGTTTCTATTTCGCATGGAAGCTATTCTTGCCTGGTGACAGGCTGACCCAAAACAAGAGTGAAGAATACATCGGAACAGCCAAGCGAAGCATGTAGAGTAAAGGCGACAGCCTTCGGAAATGCGAGTACAGGAGATATAGGAGAGCACGGTCTGCAGTTGTAAGATTGAGTGCCCGGGTTTTATATGTTTACTGGAGTCTTGTAAAGGAACTTCGAACTCGCAGAAGAGAAAAAAAGTGTCTGCCCTTGGAACACGGTACGTGGGGTCGCTTGCTCGAACAGCCGTTTTCGTGCTTGTGTTCAAAGACGGTGTGTCAGAAAAAAACTGTTCCTCGTAATTCATTACGTCTTGTAAACACACGCACGCACACAAATACACGCACACGCACGCACACACACACACAAACACACACAAACACACACACACACACAAATACACGCACACGCACGCACACGCACGCACAAACACACACAAACACACACGCACGCACCCACGCACGCACGCGCGCGCGCGCGCACACACACACACACACACACACACACACACACAAACAGTCAATCCACATCCTTGTGTCGATGACAAAACTATAAATGTCGCGATACCCCTGTGCGCTACTGAAGATCTGTCAATCGCACTAGTACGCCAAAATGAATGTACACCCGTCGGCAAAATAAGTCGGGACGCGCGAGCGGCGACCGCACTCAGATAAAGCTGCATCGCCGCGCCGTCTGACGTTGAGCGTCTGGTGCCAGACATCGCAGAGATCGTGCGCGTCCTTTCACGCTCGTAGCCATGTCTTTTTACGCACTTGCAGGAGACTAGCTGATTACATGTGGCGTATTGCGGTAGGCGTCGCTTTCTTTGTTCAATCCGCCACGCGCTAGTTCGACGGGCTCACGTTGTCAGTGAATGGTACGCCGTTCGCTTTGCCCTTATTGACAGATAACGCGTAGCAGCCGGGCCTTCTCTTCTCATGTTTGTAAGCTGAAGCATATTTTCGACTCAACGCCTGTTCGTTTTGGTTGCAGTCACTCGTATTGTAGCACCACACGGCACGTTTTCATCAAAAAGAAGATGCACAGAAGTGAACAAATTCTGTATATGCGGCACCGGTTTGTCACTGAGACAGGGTATGTTATCTTGTTAATCGGGTAAAGTGGGCAGCGTACGCTTCACGCCAACCGTGCCCCCGTCGGACTGAGTGCTTCACAGATTAAACAAGGAAAGCGCCCCAATGGGAAAACGCCACATGTAATCAGCTAGTACGCTGCAAGCAAATGGAAAGACATGGTTTCCAGCTTGAAAGGACGCGCACGCGCACTGCGATGTTGCGACACCACACGATCAGCGTCAGACGGCGCGCCGATGCAGTTTTATCTGATTGTGGCCGCCGCTCGCGCGTCCCGACCTATTTTGCCCGACGGGTGTACACATAGATAAGCCATGTCTATAAATGGTTCAATTCTAATACAAACGTGCACTGTTCGAAAAGGTGTTACGCTGTCCGTTTAACTAGAGGCAACTCCAATTACCGCGTGATTGTACTTTAAAACGTAGTGATATTAACTTGTTACAGTGCTCACTGAACGAGCTGTGATAAGTAGCTATGTTCTACCCTGACTTCACATCTTAGGTGTACTTTCTCTGTGCTTAGCTTAAGTCTGAAGCCTTATGTTTTAAGTGTTAGCTGTGTCTTTACAAGCTTAAATCATTTTATAATCCACTAAAGCACTTCTTCGATGCGAAAGGTAGCATTTTTGCAAAAAGGACAGTGAGGCATGCATGATAAAAAAAATTATGAAATGTCCCATTAGTGTATGTATGCATACGCACCCTCCTCGGTGGTCTAGTGGTGATGGTGCTCTGCTGCTGACCCGCAGGTCACGTGATCGCATCCCGACCGCGGCGGCAGCATATTCGATGCCGGCGAAAATGCTTGGGGCCCGTGCACATAGATTTAGGTGCACGTTAAAGAACCCCGGGTGATCGAAATTTCCGGAACTTCCTTTACAGCGTCCCTCATAACCGTATCGTCGTTTTGGGACGTTAAATTCCAACAATTGTTATTATATTAGGGTATGCGTACAGGATTAGGTTTACTTTAAACAAACACAGAAAGGTGAAGTTCTGCTTTTGAAAGCTGTGTTTGTAATTCGAGAAAGAAAGTTTGTATTAAACTGCGAAGGTACGTAGAGAATGGTGCTTGTTCAGGTGTTGATCCGGAGTGCTCTCCATTTACTAATCACGAAATTTTAACGCGATAGCGTTAAAGAGCTCGTTTCGCAGAAATTCCGGCGTCGGCGTCGGCGTTGCCGTCGGCGTCGTTGGTTGTGAGCGAAAAATCATCATCTTGTCCATGACCGAAAAATCATCATCTTGTCCGTGACCGAAAAATCGAGAAAGATGCAAATAAAATAAATAATAAAAATTTTCGGGTCCCAGTGAGGATCGAACTCGGGTCGTCTGCGTGGCAAGCAGGTGTTCTACCACGCAGCCATGCCTCTTTTTTTTTTTCTTTATTACCTATAATATACAATGTCATGTCACAAACATAAATATTCAACACACAAGGTACACACAGAAACGATAGAGCACATATTTAGAGCACATATTTTTAGACTGCTGGGATGCCGTATTTTTATGGGACATTCTACAAAGGACTTTAAAGAAAGACTTACCGATTACTCCCTATGGTATTCGCTTCCTTCCTACAGATACAGCCCCCTATGACATGGTTATGTTGATGTGCTTGCACAGCATATGGAAAACGAGAATGGCGGTACAAAATGCTGACCCAGAGGCTCGTTCTGCTAGAGAGTATTTTATTGAATATGCTGTATATATAAGGGGAACTGTATCGCGTTCAGGAAGAACCACCAATATGGATGTCAATGTTAGATGACCTGGTTGCATTGAAGCAGTTTTAATTCTACGACAGTTTGCCTTCCTTTATAGTACCCCGAATGTTATGCCTGTTTCTTTTAATTTTGTGTGTGTGCACGCAGCCATGCCTCTGCTTGGATATACTGCGAAAATAACTTCATCTGCTTGGAAATGCAGTGAAAATAACTTCCATGCTTCGCAAACGCAAGCGTCCTTTATATAGGCGTCGCAATATAACAAGTAATATCCCAGGATTATTGCGTGGTAAAACCGTAAATTGCCATCGGGCGTCAGAATATGGGACTATCAAAACGATTCCATAGTTTAAAGCCAGCCACCCATTACAAACGGCGCACACCTTACTGCGCGTATTCCCTTAACACCACGTAGTGGGTGCATAGCAAGTTCGAAAACATTTCCCACATTTGCCGCGCATAATTTCTCCTGGTTTAAACCATACTACCCATGACATAGTATGCACTAAGTGATTGAAGTACGCAGTAGGGACGGGATATCGCTATCGCGTTCAACTCTTAAAGGCGAAGCTTAAGGGTCCCCCCATTTTTTTCAAGCGTGGATTCATGATTGCGAACCTATAATCCATAATAAATGCTTCACGTTAGCTCTCAGTCGCACTCAATCTAGCAAGTAAACGGGAAACATAAGACAGGCCAATTTTGACTTGTGTAGCTTCTGTGCTATTGCGTAGCTGGTATTTGTCTGTGTAATTAAAACAATCTCACGCGGCAAGTACATATTAAACAGCATAATAATTTAGGCCATGCTGGTCGAGCATTCATAAAGCCCCGAAAGAGGAAATGCTACTGGAAGCCTTTCAGTATTATTTGCGCATATCCTTCAGTATTCCGCTATTGAAAATAAATCCACCGAACCGAGAACATCATTTTCCATACGTGCCACTAGCCGCTTGCACTAATCAGATTTTCGTAGTAAGCCCATTTTTGTAGATAAATTAGCGGTGTCCATTGGACACAATCTTCAAAGAAAGTGTAATTCAAAATGAGGGCTCAACTGTATAGCAATATGAAGAGCAAATAAGTTTATAATGCGCAAGTGTTTGGTTAACCAGCCACACTCCCCTGAAATTGCTCAGCAGCGCGTAAGATTATGCATATTGCTCTAGCTCACATTGATTCATCTCCGACAGCTAAATTACAAAGGTCACTGTAAATATCAGAAACTCCTCGGAGGTACACGCTGCTGTGATTACTGGACCTATTTAAATGGAAAACCAGTCTTTTTTTTTCAGTTTTGCGTAACTCTCATTTGATACGGGGTCAGCAAAACATTTGATAACGTTCACCACACATAAGGTTCGCTGTCAAAAAAGGGAAATCGACTTCAATTTTACCTGTGTAGACTGATTTCCTCGTTCCTTTTGATATTACACAATAAGACGCAATTTTACTAAGTTGAAGCGCGGTTAAATGAGCGTAACAGGGCCGAATTTCACTCATAAATCAACTGTAATAAACGTAGCTTACATCTTAACGTAGCTTACATCTGTAATAAACGTAGCTTGTATGCGCTAATTAGGTATAAAATAAAGCTAGTGACAAAATACTACAAAAAAAGCACTAAGCATTTAGATTTTTTTACTGGAATTTAGGAAAGGACAAGACCAAGCAGGTGACATATTTTCTATACTGATGACTTTTTTTGGGATATTACCACTTTAGGTATATTGCTCTCTTGTAGATACCTTCTATCATTGAAGCACCTTTTAGTTTAGTAAAATTTAGCAACAAAGAAAGCGAAATAGTGCAGACTTGCGCCTCATGCAATTCATCGAATTTCATTAGGTGATTAGCCCTACTACAATGCAAACATTACGAAACAGTAACAAAGACAATGCTTTTGACGTCTAGAAAGAACAAAAAAAAACAAGACAAAAACGCAGTGCCCCAGCCATAAACTCCTTCGCATTAAGAGATTCAGTTCAGTGCCAGTAAGAACTTATAAACAGAGAACGTCGTTGCGAAGACTCGGGAGGGGCGCTTGTGCACTGAAACCCCACCCTTCTCTGATGATCAGTGCAATAGCGATCCCCAGCAATGATGTATACTATTATCGTGCTGCGTATGGGGCGTTCGCGACAATGATGTACGTGCTCATATGCCCTGTACAAATCAAAAGTTCAAATTTTCGCATCTGCGTGAAATACGGTATAAAACAATGGTGTTTCTGACGAAATAACTTCCACCTAGTCGCTGGACTACAACGTCGATATCGCTCTGTTTGACCATCAACACTTTTAGCGTTTATTGTTGCGCAAAGTTCCTAACCATTAAGGCTCGGCCTACCAAACTTACACCAGTTCTTCCTTCAAAAGCTTCGATAAAAAAAAAAGCTAATGTGAAAAAGACGCACACACTGTTATTTATGTATACTATAGAATCGCGGTGCCAAGAAAAAAAAAATTTACTCTCACGATGGCAAGTCGCTTTACTAACCTTCCACGAGAACAACCTTCCCTTGGATGTGTTGCTCGCGTACAGCTATCCGAATATGAATCAACATCATGAGAATGTGAAAGCAACTTGTGACATCCTGTCAAGCAATATCTGTTAAGCAGAACGCATTTGATGGGAATTCGCAGAAATAGAGGATGAAAACGGAGTCTCCTCAGAATAGCTTGGGTCGCGGTGGAAAACGGCGCTGATCCGCTCAGATCGGCAAGATCAACTATGGGGACATCCAGTGGAGCACGAAAGGCGGCTTGGAGACAGGGTTTCGCCATCGTCCCTGGTGCGACCAAGGTCCCAGGCCTTGGTCCGCTGGTTTTAGTACAGATTTTTCCCTCGCTCACTCAGATGCCTTCCGTCGACGAATTTCACCACTGTCCCGTGTTGGTTACGCGCATTCGTACACCATTACCCAAACGAGAAATTACACACATAACTTAATACCTACGTAAGCGAGTAATACGGAGAAAAATTACGCGCTTCCATCCCTATCGAAAGAGTGAGCATGCATTTACCTCGACAGAACTTTATTGTCATGCCCCTATTAACACTGTGGCACATTTAGATATATATTGCCGTCACAAAAGTATGAAGACAAACAGCCAAATCAATGGATCCTGCCAGTTCAAGTAACAGCGAGTCCGAATGAAAAGTCGCAAGCTTTTCGCAAGAAACCGCGCAGAGCCAACGTACCTCCTATCTGGGACTTGTCATTGCAGCTGCAGTGGGCACATAGAAAATGGGGAAGCGCTTTTTTCTTTTTTTTTAACTTCCCAGGAAGCAAATCTGGAACGCCATATCGTTCCCACACTTCGTTCTACCCGCCTTATATATACGTTCCATACTTTTTCTTCTGTACTGACATGAAAAGGAGATGGAATTCTTGTTTGGTATGTCCAGTAAATCGGCGCGTCAATCTGGCTACCCCGTCCGCCGCAGAAGTTTCCTGTGCGCGCCCGCTAATAGATTCACGGAGGAAGAAGCCCTGTCGGACAAAAAGCGAAGTCTCTCCTGTTCGCCGAACGTGATATCACCAGACGCTGCTGCTGCACTGGACGTTCACATTTTTCTTATGTTGTCCTTGTTCTGTAAAACAGTCGTTAAAGCATTCGCATTTGCGCTCCTTCATAAGCTCATTCCACAAGATGTGCCGCATGCTCTTACGCTTGCTTATGTCCTAGTAAACAGTACAGTGTTTCAATATTGTGGACCCACACCTTGGGTGTCATGGCTCTAGAACAGGTACTCGAGAGAGTTGGTAAAGGTTCTCTGACAGAGCCTTGAAGTGCAAAAAAAAGAAGAAATACAATTTAGGAGAACCCAACAGGACGAGCGCCCCTTGGCTGCGCACGGTATTTTCTAAAAGAAAAAAAAATATTAAGGCCGCTTTGCATAAGTGGTGCCAAGCCTGAAGGAAGTGCGGAGCTGTCAGCCGTCTTTGTTTCTCTTCTGATTTCTCTTTCTTTCCTCCTCTCTTTCTTTTGTACTTGTCCATTTTTTTTCTGTCTTTTTCCTCTTTATTTCTATTTATTTCTATTCTTCTTACTATTTTTCCCATTTCTTTTTCTCTCTTTCCATTTCTCACTTGCTTCCTCTTTTTTTTTATTTTGATACTTGGTTTTGCCTTCGTTGCGCCAAGCGACGACAGCATACAACAGCATACGACAGCTCCGGCCCCTAAAATGCTCCGCACTTAATATCGTCATCAATGCGTGGAAGAAGAAGAGGAAGAAGACTTTTCTTTGGCATGAGTGCGCGCTCAATATGCGACAGATGGCTATGCTATATGTGCTTTTGCCTTGGTTATAATAATCATCAAGGCGCTCGAAGAACGAGAGGAAGAAGGCCTCTCTTTGGGGAGAGCACGCGCTCAAATGGCTAGGCTATATGTGGTTTTGCCTGCGTTACGCCACAAGCAAGGACGACAGCGTACGATCACATCATACGACAGCCTACGAGAGCCCGGTCCGCTAAAGTGCTCTGTCCTTAAAAAAAAGAAAAAAAAGGCATTCAACCAATCGAATTCTACGCTTGCCGCAAGCCCAATGGCGAAAAGCAGAAGAGCAACGCTTTGGGTTCTATGCTAAAACTTGGTATTATCGCATGCTGATCGCTGATTGTCGAAAGAGGAACCCACTCGTTGTTGTACCTGGGCATAGTGAATTTCAAAAAAATGGAATAGTTGTCAATTTATTCTATGTATTGCTAGAAAAATCCTGCCTTAAGATGCTTACATGCAGCATAAGCTCTAAATGTAGCTAAGACAGAGCAAAGTTCTTTGATATATTTTTTTTTACATTGACGAGCTGATATTATGCTCCTGAACGCCGCAGTTCAGGTGAAAGACTATCTTAACGTGTGAAGCAGCCCACCGAAACGCGAGACAGCGTCAACAAAGCAAATAGACAGGAGAGTCGCTACAACAGCAACGTGCTTCTTTAAAAAAAACAGTTAATGTACGTAAATGCCAGTAAGCAAAGTGCAACAATGACGTTGACGTATACGGTTCTTGAACGCTTTATTCTGCTCATGAAAAAAAAAACCAACAGAAACACAGAATAGAAATATTTGCTTAAACAAAAACCGCATCTTTTTCTGAGCGAGGCCCATGGCTTCATATTACATTACATATGACGTCATTTTAAGCACGTCATATTTAGTCTTACAACAAGACACACTACTGTTCCTCCGTGAGAAACACAATGGACGCTTTCTGATTCACACGGATCGTTCTGCTCCTTCTTCAAGCTCAGCAGAGGCACTGGTCATCCTCGCGAGGACCGTCACCATAATATTCAAGACATCGCAGTTGACACCAACGACGCCTGCAGAAGTTGCCGCCATCCATGCCGCACAATAGTTTGTAGTTGAGGAACTTTCAACCGCATAGTCCATCTACTCTGACTCCATGGCAGCTTTTCAATATCTTATGTCGCCATCTCGTTGTGGACCTAATGAACATTTACTAATATAAGAGTTATTCACCACCATGCAAGAGAAACAACACCGGGCCAACGTGGTATATACTGTAATGACCATGCAGACGCGGCCGCCCGATCTGCACATGAGGTGTCCCCTTTACAGCTATACCATTACAAAGAAACGAGGCAACAAGGCTTCATCCATCGGCACGTGGACTCACACTTGTGCAATGGAACTCGGCGGACTTCACCAACGCTCGTCCCCACAGCTTCGATCCCAGTCTCCAGCTCCGCCTAAGGTCAGAAACGTCCAGAGCTGAGAAGAGAAGAAATGGTAGAGAGGAAAGGCAGGGAGGTTAACCAGTCCAGGATGACTGGTTTGCTACCCTACACGTGGGAAAGGGATGGGGGGAAATTGAAAGAGGGAGAGGAAAGAGTGGAAGGAGAAAAGAAGATAGCACTTAACACAACACACATAAAAAAGCCGGCAGATCCCACGCACTGTGGGAATCGATGTAATGCGAAGCAGCCGGGAAGGAGCAAATCATGCTTTACATAATTTGCATGTCACGTTTTACATGTTACGACCTGTCATTTGTATTCGTTAGTCACGTCGTGTTATACCAATTTTGGTGTATGTCAAGCTGGCGAACTGGACGCAAGCGCACCATGAGCGTGGCATGTAAATGCCATTGTAGATGACATGCATGCCAAGATTTTCATGTTACCACCTGCCACTTATGTTCGTTATACAGTCATGTCACTCAATACCAAATTTGGTGTATATCAAACTACCGAAACGGCCGCGAGCGCGCCATGAGCGGGAATGCAAGTCATGTCGCACATGACAAGTCATGATTTCCATATTACCACTTGTCATTTATGTTTGTCATACAGTCATGTCACTAAATACCAAATTTGGTGTATATCAAGCTAACAAAACGGCCGCGAGCACGCCATGAGCGGCATGCATGTCATGTCGCACATGACAAGTCATGATTTCCATATTACCGCTTGTCATTTATGTTCGTCATACAGTCATGTAACTCAATACCAAATTTGGTGTATATCAAGCTAACGAAACGGTCACGAGCATGCCCTGAGCGTGGCAGCAAGTCATGTAGCACATGACAAGTCATGATTTCCATATTACCACTTGTCATTTATGTTCGTCATACAGTCATGTCACTCAATACCAAATTTGGTGTATATCAAGCTAACAAAACGGCCGTGAACGCGCCATGAGCGTGGAATGCAAGTCATGTTTCTCATGACTTGTCATGATTTCCATATTACCACTTGTCATTTATGTTCGTCATACAGTCATGTCACTCACTACCAAATTTGGTGTATCTCAAGCTAACTAAACGGCCGCGAGCGTGCTATGAGCGTGGAATGCAAGTCATGTCGCTCATGAAGTCATGATTTCCATATTACCACTTGTCATTTATGTTCGTCATACAGTCATGTCTCTCAATCCCAAATTTGGTGTATATCAAGCTAACGAAACGGCCGCGAACGCGCCATGAGCGTGGCATGTAAATCATACTTTTCATGACAAGTTAGTCATGATTTTCATGATATGACCAGCCATTTATGTTCGTCATATGGTCATGTTATGTCATAGCAAATTTGGTGTAAATCCCATTAACGATACGGCCAGGAGAGCACAAAGTCGTGGGCGGCTAGATAGATAGATAGCTAGATAGATAGATAGATACGCTCAAAGTCGCCGAAGTTCGCTAAGAAATGCTTCGCATTTAAAACACGCAGTCGGTCACAATCCATCACTCTGGCGTGGTACACGGCATCACTGTCACAGTCGTTTGTCCAAGTCCGTTTTTC